>MU967016.1:48361-71519 GCA_036418165.1 Cooperia oncophora | reverse complement strand
GCATGCACCGCCCATTGTTGAAGAGACCTGTTGGTTTATTCATACTCATAAAGCAATCAAAGCAGTCCTTTCGAAATGGTCCTAATTTGTAACGGTCGGGTAAGTTCTCACTTTTGGTAAGGATGATGGAAGGAGTAGCGCTTAAATTAAAATAGGATAAAGGATAAAGTCGTGGACGTTGAGCGATCCCTTTTCGGTAAGCGACTCGCATTCCACTATCATTTAGGATTTTAGTGGCTTATTGAGTGCGATGTAACCTATGCAGCTCATGACTTGAGGAGGGGGGGGGTGGTCTTAGTGTGCAAGTCAGCGTTTTTATCCTGCCAGACAAATATGGTGCCGATTTATCGTCCCCGGCTTGGTTGGCGTAGGCGGGAACCGACTGAGATTAGATCAGTGGCCACGCCCGTCGTAAGCGTGTCACCCGCTCACGGTAGTCTATTGAGACTAGATAGTTGAACGATATTGGTCATATCAAGGTAAAAGGTTTAGCAGTTTTTACTGTAGAAAGTTCGCTGTCAGCCTTTATCTGATGCTATCTTTTTGTGTCACCAACCGTCGGTCCTCATATCACACTCATTTGTTGAAATATTGATGATGAGACGGACTTGTGCATTTGATAGCTGTTCTTTCTTAACGTTTTGATCAGTCCGTATCAGCTGTTAACAGTCTGTCATCATTCATCAGTGTCCAAGTTGCGTTCCCTCCATGACGTGGAACTAAGGTCTCATCGTTACTATATCATATCTTGTTACTGACCCTAGTTTCTGACTGCCCTTCTCTCCCTATCAGCTGCCAACATTCTTAATCCCCCACCTTCAATGTTCCCATCTACCCCCTTACAACGCTTGCTAACCAGCGTCCCACTGTTGGTTCGATGCGCGCTATGAATTCTCTATTTCTGGTGCCCCACTATCAGGTCTTATCAGCTGTTGTTGGTTCCTGTTACCCACCAACAATGTTCTAGTTTACCCTTTGTATTATTTCTTAGGAAACGTCCGACACACACACACACACACACACACACACATACACACACACCATGCTTAATGGATCACATATAGTAGAAGTTCAGCGGATTACCCATAGTACGATAATCAATTTCGCTTTCATCTCAGGTGTGTATCCAGCTATGATGAAACTTCCAATGCAATGCGACGACTAACTGAAAGTGGATCATCTTTCAAGTAAGTTCTTGAAAACCTAGTTTTATATGAAATTGCTTTATACGGAGTAGAGTGCTACGACCAGTTGCGATATAGCGGATCAATACTTTGTAATTCCTAGCATTTCTTCAGTTTTTGTATACTTCTAGTTTAGAGGTGAGCGAGCCTGTCACCATTTATGTTTGTTGCCCTCCAATGGGTTCGCCTGCTGGATGACATCTCTCAGCCAGCCTCCACAGTGTCGTTTCTACGCGCTGACATTTTCTGACAAGTCCATACTGCCAACAGCTACACTTATCGCTCAGGTATGACTGCTTATTGAACTAGCATGTGGTACAGTAACGCTGCTGCTAATGCATGTTACAAGGTAGGGAATAGCGAGGACAATGTGCATCACATATAGTGCGACGCTCAATGGTAGTTCCACCCATGTATCTCACAAAATCTAGTCTTACACGACTTTCAGGAAAACGCCCTCCAAGTGGGAAATGAGGTAATTACCAGTGCCGTTTAGCTCTTCAACACCAAACCGTCACTTGAAAGAGCAAGTTTTCTCTTTTTTTCTTCTAAGTGGTCTTTCCGAAAAAGACGCAAAATGGTTGCTCCACCCGCTGCGTTTCAGTTTTATTTGTGGTAAAATAAATGTTGATATTTATGCTTTGTGCGTTTTCTAAGCTATGAGGAATGGAAATTCATTGTTGGACTTTGAAAAAAGAGCATCTTATCATGAAGAAGACTCACGGATTGCAGTCGCATTCCGATTGGGCCGCGGTCATCATTCTGTCAACAGTTTAGTCGAGGATCCTGCAAAGTATGGAATTGTAAAGAGCTCTGGACGTCTTCCTTTGCTCTCCAACCGAGTAGCGACATATTCTGAGAGAAGCATCACATTTTACAATGCCGTGCGTGGAAATTAGGTATCTTTAGAGCTTCATGGAAGGATGCTGTTCGGCGTGTTTTGAAAGAGTCCGATTGTTTGTTGGAGGAAAATAAGAAACGAACTCAAAACGCAGCGTGGAGAAGATGACATGGAACGGTCATTTGGCGTCTTTGTCGGAGAGACCACATAAAAATGTGGAGGTAAACTTGTTCTTTTTATGTTACTGTTTGGCGTAGACATGAATGGGCATTGGTAATTCCCGTAAGACGGAATTTTGTAAGATTTATAGTTTCACTAGACTATCATTTTCGTTGCCGTGTAACTAATCTGTGGTCATTAGGTAAGGATTTGGAAAGAATGGGTCAGCACGGTAGCCGGGAAGCGTATGTGCTGATCAGTCGTAGAGTCCTCACCAAAGCCGGATGTTTTGCTCATAAAAGTTACACTTGTATATCCAATGCATATGTACATACCATTTTCAGTTTAAATTCACCCTTTTCAAACCAAATTCACCCTTTTTCAAACCAAATTCACCCCTTTTCAAACCAAATTCACCCTCACTTTTCACATCAAATTAACCACACTTATTAGGGCGGGCAACTCATCAACCAGATCACGCCAGACATCACTGCGAGCCCGCCCCGACGGCCACGCCCACTTGTCAGCGCGGACATAGATTCTCAAATCTTGTTTCATAACTTCTGCTTTTGCTGTTTCCCACAAACACTTTGACTGGAAACGACCGGGCATTGACACATGGCCGACTCCGCCCATTCTCTAAAGGGTTTGGCAATCTAGGCTGACCACGCCCACTTGCTTTTCGCGGACTTTCGATATTTTTTCAAAATTTTTGCATTTTAGGGCTGCTGCGTGAAGCCCCGCCCACTAAGAGAGGTTCCGCCCACTTTGAAGGAGCTCCGCCCAAAGTGTATTCCCAATGATCAGCAATAGGCTAGCGTGCAAGCCAAGGCTCTATACCACCGATTTGAACGATTTTTGAAAAGTGGGCGACCTATTCAAAGTGGGCGAGGCTCCTTCAAAGTGGGCGGAGCCTCTCACAGTGGGCGGGGCTTCACGCAGCAGCCCTAAAATGCAAAAATTTTGAAAAAATATCGAAAGTCCGCGAAAAGCAAGTGGGCGTGGTCAGCCTAGATTGCCAAACCCTTTAGAGAATGGGCGGAGTCGGCCATGTGTCAATGCCCGGTCGTTTCCAGTCAAAGTGTTTGTGGGAAACAGCAAAAGCAGAAGTTATGAAACAAGATTTGAGAATCTATGTCCGCGCTGACAAGTGGGCGTGGCCGTCGGGGCGGGGCTCGCAGTGATGTCTGGCGTGATCTGGTTGATGAGTTGCCCGCCCTAATAAGTGTGGTTAATTTGATGTGAAAAGTGAGGGTGAATTTGGTTTGAAAAGGGGTGAATTTGGTTTGAAAAAGGGTGAATTTGGTTTGAAAAAGGGTGAATTCAAAGTGAAAATGGTATATATGTTCAGAAAAGAGCTGGCAACTTCAGCAGCACATTTGACTATCCACAAAACATTTCTTTTCCTACCCTATCCTATTTTCCTGTGACGGTATACTTTTCTCGTTACACGAGTGACATCGTACTACTCTCTCTATGGCTATCAACACCGTCATCGTCTTGCAATGCATTGGTTCGTTAGGGATGCTTAGATTTTTTTGGAAGGAGAGAGTCTCAAAGCTGTTCTTCGATTGCTACATGTCAGTCGGATCCATATCTCGTCTACAGCTAGATCACAAAAGAGTAATTTTCCACCGAACTTCAGGTTTATTGCAGAACATTGCTCCGACACGCCAAAACCCAGTTATCTTGTAGGTTTAGAGTTAAATAACAAACACGAGTCAACCTTCTTTCTTGGATAGAGCAGAATCGTTCTCCAAAATAGGGAGTACTTAGTCTTCTTGATACGAAGTAGCTGGGCAATGGCCTAGCTACAATTGAGTTTCTATTCCTCTACGGCTTCTCTTAATCCATTCGTGTGTTCTTTTTTTTGCCTGATCTTGCCCATCTCCTGGTTTTCTTCCGATCACTGATCATACCCTTATCGCGCGCGCTTTGTGTACAGGTCTCCTTTCAAAACCGAACCACCCAAAATTTTATTACTTTTTTGTCGAGGACCTGCAGACCGATGCGTCCTCTCTTCTTTCCCCCTACTGCAACACTTCAGTATCAGGATGATCTCTCAAAAATGAGCCCCTAATTTGTCATCTGTTGCGCAGACGGCACTCTACTGGCCCGTATGTTTGGAGGGATTATGTCACATGAGGGTTAAGGATGAGCCCCATCAAAGCATCGCTGTCTGGCTCCCAGGATTGTTTAGCACTTTCAGTTTCATAAGAACTTCGTCATTCCTCAGTCCAGTGGGAGCAGACTAATAATTTAATTCTTGAAAGAAGAGAAGACCGAGATTTTGAACAAGTTCCTTCTTCAGATTGGAATCGCTGGATACACGCTACCAGCTTCTGTTCAGATCACAGATGTGCCCGTAATAGTTGAGTATCAGTCAAAGTTAGTTGGCATTTTGTTTAGCCTTACAAAATTTCTTTTCATATTGAAGTCAATGGGCCCGATAACTCGCTTCCCTCCATTAAACGAAGGTAGAGGTATAAAAAACACGGCAGTGATTTGAAAACGAGAGAGGAACGTCCATTATAGGGTCCCTGTCAAACGTTTCAATCAAGAAGTGGACGGGTATAGATCTGAGATAGGTAACGTGTTAAGCGATGTTCCTGTTGTGTTCCCTGTTCAACGATCAATGCTGAAAAATTACAGCGGCAGCAATATATACATGAAAATACGTTATTTTAAGTGATAAGAAATTCCTAGACAACATTAGTCCTTAACAAAAAAAGAACATACTGAACAGATTCGGGGGAACCAGATAAAAACAGAAGAAAAACATTTTCCGTACGAGACACCACTTGCAAAACAGAACGCACTCTTGTAATCAAGAAAGGCATTTTGATGAACTAAATATTTATCTCTGGGAAGAAACCCTGGAGAAATGAAAAACACCATTGAACCGCAAGTTGTGGACGGAAATAGCTGATAAAGTCGCGATTAGTTGCTGACCGATGCGGCCATTTGTGAGCTCGTGTGTTTTTTTTAGGTTGGGAGGGGGGAGCAGCGACTGGTGTGCAAGGCCTTGCTGAGATGCTCAAAGAGCGAATGTCGTTGAGCAAGGCGTCACGCAGGCCAGTTCAGGGCCACAAAATTCTTTCATAGTACACGTGTTTACTGTACACATTTTGCCCGGCACATGACATTTATCGTGACACTTGCCTTCAAAGGCAGTTGGCACGATAATTTGGTGCTCGGCCTAAAATGCTAGCAGGACGCTATATAGTAGGAAAATGGCAAAAAAAACGAAGAACGAAGCGAACGGTCGAAAACTGGGAAGGAAAGTCTTCGGTCTTAGAAAGCAATTTCGGACGAGTTTCCCGTAGACACTGTCAATAACCGCTAGGGTAGGTGGGCGTGCATGTATGTACTCATATCCATGCAGCACCGCAGCCGCTTCATACCAATCCCTTCGCTTCATATTTTAGTTAGCAAATGAAGCAATACGAGCATCAGGTACGGTCGTCCATTTGTGGGCGGGCGGGCGTGGTGGGCGTTTGGGTCGGTATGTAGTAGCTTGATAGGGCTCTTTCAAGCATACCTTCCTAAAAAAGGCGCGGCGCAGCGCCTGTTCAGGGTAGCGAATTCTATTCTGCCAGACACATTAACCCTACTCGTCTTTAGGGATTTATCGTGCCAACTGCCTTTGAGTCACTTAAAATAAGACTACCTCACGTCGCTATCTCCATTTTTTATTTTATTGAAACACCACACACTACTGCGCGCATGGTTCGGCCTGGGGTCCTGGTTAATGACAGGATTTCTGTGTTGACCCCTAACACTTGGCCTAATTCCCATGTTTCAAAATTCGGCCCATTTCATCATATTTCCATATTTCTCCTCTTTAATGAGCAATTGCCAATGTGCTTATCAGATTTCTAAAAACACAGATCATTCGTTGGCAATAGAACGGCTTAGCGGTTGAAAGGTAACAATATCGAAATCATAGTGAAATGTGCTTACATCATAATACTTCCGTTGAGCAGCTTTCACATATCCGTCTGTTGGTGGCTCTTATCATTCCCCACTGGCGAACAACTTTAAGCTTTTACTTTTTGTCGAAACTCGAGAGTTTAGCGGTCGAATCAATTCCGACTATAACACTAAAGGATAGAAACACTGAGCCTTTGCCCATTGATTCCATGGGCCACGGTGGTCAACATCAGTCGCAAGCGGAGTAAAGCTGCGAACAGATACTGACCCTTGTCGTACACTATATCACAACTTATCTCCCACCACCAATGTTCCCTAACCACCTCTGAAGTGCTTACTGAAAGAAGTTCCCAGTGTGCTATAACTCATGCGGCCCCTATGGTATCTTATCAGCTGTTGTTACGCCTTGCCACCCACCAATAATGTTCCCATCCTGCCCCCTATGTTACTTCCTTCTAAGACTCCTCGTGGTATCTTATCAGCTGTTATCACTTCCTGCCACCCACCAATAATGTTCCCATCCTGCCCCCTATCTTACTACTTGGATCCAACGTCCGGTCGTTGCTCTGGCCGGTGTTATGAATTAGGTAACCCACTCTTTCTAAGGCTCCTTATGGTATCTTATCAGCTGTTATCACTTCCTGCCACCCACCAATAATGTTCCCATCCTGCCCCTATCTTACTACTTGGATCCAACGTCCGGTCGTTGCTCTGGCCGGTGTTATGAATTAGGTAACCCACTCCTTCTAAGGCTCCTTATGGTATCTTATCAGCTGTTATCACTTCCTGCCACCTACCAATAGTGTTCCTGCCCGACCCCCTACATCACTTATCAGTTTGAGCGCTTTATCGCTTTTTGAAGAAAGTTATGAATTTCCGGTCAAACACCCACCCACTCACCCAGCCACACACACACACACCAACAGACAAACTTAACGGGTTATATATACTAGGATAAGAATTTTGACAGTTTTTTCGAACTCTCGACAATGGCTGCGCATTTTTCTGTCGTAACTTCGCAGCCGATCCACTATTTGTTATCGGGTTCCTGAAATTTTCCGCTCTAGGATAAAACAAACAACAATTTCAGTCAGGCGAGTTAAATGGCCACACGTCCTTGCTCCGTAATCTCGGGCAGCCCTTCGCAAATGGCAGTAATAGATTTATCCAACGGCAGTAGTGGATTTGATCGAATGCGCTGGCCCACAGTTTTGCTGAAGCAACATTTGTTAGGGCCAAAGTGCTATGACCGGTCCGAGGATTTTCCGCAATCCCTTCCGTTACTATGAAACCATTCGCTAACTGGTGGTCGGTGTTGCGCTTGCAAACAGTCGTCCAAATTATGTGGGTCAGTCAATCGTTTATTCATAAATTGTACAACTCGATAACAGTGATGTGTTAGCTTTCGCGCAAGCGAAGTTGAGAGTGAATAACGGTGACACACATTTTTTTGTCAGAACGACGAGCAGAGTCTGACTGATGTAGCTCAATTCTTGTGTTGAGAGCGCTTGGGACACAGTTTATTTTTGTCTGCTCTCAATAATCACATGAGATCCGTCCGCAGACTGACTAAATCACAGATCAGTGGCCGATGTTCATAACGTTCCGATCAGCAGCAGCATGTCACTTTATCCTGGAATTGCAACTAACCTATGTCTCAGTAGAAGTTGCACCTGTTCACAGGGCGCACTGAGCGCAACATGTTTCTTCTCACCTTTTGTTTCGAGCATTTTTTGGTCCCCATCTATTTCTACGATAGCAAGTGTTTCAAAAGCGATCAAAACATCGAATTAGTTGAAAAACTAGAAAATCAGTGGCTACGTTTAGAAACTTTCCACGCACTCGTCTGCGTCTCTGCGAGCATGCTAATGAATGCGCCTTACACACAAGGAGTGAAGGTGTCGTGGCTGTGGCGATATTGTTGGGCCGATGTCCGGTAAGGCAACTGCAGAGTGGGAGAAGTCTTGCTGTCCACCGCCTGGCGCTCGCCCATGGCCTCAGTGACCCCAGTTAATTGCCTGGGCTCCTAACCTGCTGACCTCTTACTAACAGCCTTTCGAGTAGAGCTTAGCAGTTCTCATCACTGAAATATCTATCATTACATTCACTACCACCCGTGCTCCTATCGCAGAACCATGACCTGTTAGTATAAAAGCTCAGCTCCAATCGGTTACAGGCTCGTTGTCAACCTGACATGCTCTCGCTGCGAGGGTCCAGAGGTATTTTCTCATCGCATCTACCAGCCCAGTAGTTGAAGGGAGAAGGTAAAGGAGGAGGGAACAGAGAAGGAAGGAAGGAAAAGAAGGATGGAGGAAGAAAAAAGGAAAGAGAGGCTCCGCAGTTGACAAGTGACCTAAAACGAGTTCCAGTCGGTTGCTATCACTTTCTTTCACCCACATTAATGTCACCTATCCACTGATGGGAACAACTTGCTTCCATTGTTGGGATTTAGCGGATTATATACCACCAGTCGGATCACCCGGCTGCCGCCGGGTGCTCCTCCTTCTTTGTCACGGCCCGGCTTCGCCGGGCCGGCCTGGCTTCGCCAGGCACTCTTTCCTTAGGCGAGGTAGAGTGTGCAAAATACGCCTAACCGTCACAGTGCATTTTCCAGCAAAATGTAGAAAAATAATTGAAAATAGCTCGAGCAATGGGTTAAAGTTGAATCTGGCCAGAGGATCGTGCCCGCATTACGAATATGGTGAGAGTTCCATTCTGAGGCCTCTTATCAGATATTATCAACTGATATCAACTTCACTTCCTATCACCCACCAATAGTGTTCCCGTCACACCCTCTACGTCACTTCTTGGAACCAATATCTCGCTGCTACTGGGACCGGCGCTATGAATTTCGTGTCAAAGAGACAGACGCACACGCACGGACATAGTCGATTATATATGGTAGAATTGTAACCGTTGTCCCAATGTAACGCTGAAATCCATCCTTTTGTCCATTTTTTCTGGAATGCACTCCCGCATTCGGCAGTCTTGCGCTTCGAATGGTCCTCTCTCGGGTTGTTGATGGAATATAATCATGGTCATAGTGATAAAGTTAGTTGCTGCAGTTCATGGCCAATTGGGTGTAATGTACATTGTGTACACGAGTCTTTCTATTAATCACGCTTTGCCTGTTATTCAAACCATCACATTCATTGATTGGTAAACATAAAACTAACAACAAGGATAACACCGTGCTAGGGGTCGACAAAGGCCCACGATGGTTGTTTACGTATTCCACATGCATCGAGCTTGATAAACGCTGTGTGGAGGACCTTCGGTGCAGCAAATTCGCGATACGGCTACCCGGCGGCGCGCAACGTCATCGTTACGTCATCGCCGCTAGCAAAGTGTGAGACTCCGGTCATAATCGGTCAATAAGGTCCGCCTTAACCGAAGAAGGTCGAAAAAAATTTTTGAGCGATTCTTCGTCTATAGGGGTTATCGATGGTCCTGATCACGATTCTTACACTTATTTCTGGCGCTGACGCAATTTGACGGCAGAGTAGCGCTAAACGTCCCTTTTATGGGTGTACATAATGAATACAGTGGGAGAATGATGTGGATCCAAATCGGAGACAAATGGCACCACAGCTAAAATTAAGTACGATGTTAATGATCATATCACTTACTTACACATAAAAACCAATTTTCAGTAGCAGCCTAGCTTAATTGTAAGAAAATTGTAATAGAAGTATAACACGACTCACGGGGTACTACCGTTAAGAATTTGCCCCTGAATGGCAAATATCCATGTTATACTCATGCACAGACATTTATGGAAGCGAGGATAGCGAAACTAAAGAAATGCAAAAACTCGCACATCTAGGGGAGTCGAACCCCCAACACCCACCCTCACTGAGCGATTGATAATCCCCCACGCTAACCACTAGGCCATCCAATCGTTGTAGATGGAAAGCGCTCCGATCGTTGAAGAAACAATTCCGACAAGCCGCTCAGAGCCGTTCACTCTCAATCACGTGCGCAAGTAAGACCCCATTTGCGACTATTTTCCTCCTCGATTCCTATAGTGCCTTTATAAGGACCCTCTACTCAGCAACTGGTCAAAGTTGCAAGTGATTTGGAGCCCAGATGGGCTCAAAACCAATTGGTTCATCTATCTTCAATTCTCTCGCACTCCTTTTTTGGTATTCAAAGAGCCATTTAGGAAAAATGAACGTCAGTTTGGTAGTCTATGAACGTGCCCCTACATAATGCAAAAAACCGTTTTGAAAAAGCGCGCCACGTCCTGGTAAGTGACAGCAATTGATAAGGGTTGAAAGCGTCATCATGCAGGAATCCGCAACACCGCTTACTGCCACAGTGCGATTGATATGACAGGTATCAGGCTCTCAGTAGTTCGTACACAACTCACTCCTATGCTCTTACCGCTGTCAGCCAGACTATGTACCGGCCGCGCACAAGCCAACTGAGAATTCAGATGCATGACGAGTTGTATTACTCAAGTTGCAACTGGAGTAAACAACCGTTCATGCATCTGAATTCGTCAGTTGGCTTAGTTGCGCGGCCGTACATGATGTCGATAGCGGTAAGAGCATAGGAGTGAGTTGTGTACGAACTACTGAGAGCCTGATACCTGTCATATCAATCGCACTGTGGCAGTAAGCGGTGTTGCGGATTCCTGCATGATGACGCTTTCAACCCTTATCAATTGCTGTCACTTACCAGGACGTGGCGCGCTTTTTGAAAACGGTTTTTTGCATTATGTAGGGGCACGTTCATGGACTACCAAACTGACGTTCATTTTTCCTAAATGGCTCTTTGAATACCAAAAAAGGAGTGAAGAAGAATTGAATGGAAACCGATTGGTTTTGAGCCCTCTCTGGGCTCCAAATCACTTGCAACTTTGACCAGTTGCTGAGTAGAGGGTCCTTATAAAGGCACTATAGGAATCGAGGAGGAAAATAGTCGCAAATGGGGTCTTACTTGCGCACGTGATTGAGAGTGAACGGCTCTGAGCGGCTTGTCGGAATGGTTTCTTCAACGATCGGAGCGGTGTTCAGCTACAACGATCGGATGGCCTAGTGGATAGCGTGGAGGATTATCAATCGGTCAGTGAGGGTGGGTGTTGATGGTTCGACTCCCCTAGGCGTGCGAGTTTTTGCATTTTTTTAGTTTCGCTATCCTCGCTTCCATAAATGTCTGTGCATGAGTATAACATGGATATTTGCCATTCATGGGCAAATTCTTAACGGTAGTACCCCGTGAGTCGGTGTTATACTTCTATTACAATTTTCTCTTACAATTAAGAAAGGCTGCTACTGAAAATTGGTTTTTATGTGTAAGTAAGTGATATGATCATTAACATGGTACTTAATTTTAGCTGTGGTGCCATTTGTCTCCGATTTGGATCCACATCATTCTCCCACTGTATTCATTATGTACACCCATAAAAGGGACGTTTAGCGCTACTCTGCCGTCAAATTGCGTCAGCGCCAGAAATAAGTGTCAGAATCGTGATCAGGACCATCGATAACCCCTATAGACGAAGAATCGCTCAAAAAATTTTTTTCGACCTTCTTGGTTAAGGCGGACCATTTGGTCGACGATTATGACCGGAGTCTCACACCTTGCTAGCGGCGATGACGTAACGATGACGTAGCGCGCCGCCGGGCAGCCGTATCGCGAATTTGCTGCACCGAAGGTCCTTCCATGCAGCTATAAGCTGGATGCATGTGGAATACGTGAACAACCATCGTGGGCCTTTGTCGACCCCTAGCACGGTGTTATCCTTGTTGTTAGTTTTATGTTTACCAATCAATGAATGTGAATGGTTTGAATAACAGGCAAAGCACGATTAATAGAAAGACTCGTGTACACAATGTACACACACCCAATAAGGTCGAAAAAATTTTTTGAGCGATTCTTCGTCTATAGGGGTTATCGATGGTCCTGATCACGATTCTGACACTTATTTCTGGCGCTGACGCAATTTGACGGCAGAGTAGTGCTAAACGTCCCTTTTATGGGTGTACATAATGAATACAGTGGGAGATTGATGTTGATCCAAATCGGAGACAAATGGCACCACAGCTAAAATTAAGTACCATGTTAATGATCATATCACTTACTTACACATAAAAACCAATTTTCAGTAGCAGCCTTGCTTAATTGTAAGAGAAAATTGTAATAGAAGTATAACACCGACTCACGGGGTACTACCGTTAAGAATTTGCCCATGAATGGCAAATATCCATGTTATACTCATGCACAGACATTTATGGAAGCGAGGATAGCGAAACTAAAAAAATGCAAAAACTCGCACGCCTAGGGGAGTCGAACCATCAACACCCACCCTCACTGACCGATTGATAATCCTCCACGCTATCCACTAGGCCATCCGATCGTTGTAGCTGAACACCGCTCCGATCGTTGAAGAAACCATTCCGACAAGCCGCTCAGAGCCGTTCACTCTCAATCACGTGCGCAAGTAAGACCCCATTTGCGACTATTTTCCTCCTCGATTCCTATAGTGCCTTTATAAGGACCCTCTACTCAGCAACTGGTCAAAGTTGCAAGTGATTTGGAGCCCAGAGGGGCTCAAAACCAATCGGTTTCTATTCAATTCTTCTTCACTCCTTTTTTGGTATTCAAAGAGCCATTTAGGAAAAATGAACGTCAGTTTCGTAGACTCCCAACGTGCAACATCCGGGGGGTAGTCGTGGTGGGAGTGGGGAAGCTTTGCCTCTTTATATTCACAAAGCGCGCTCTACGCTCTGAAGCGACGTCCTCTGGTTACGTGTCGCCGTCATGGGTTCCGCCTCATCCCCCTATGCCATTTTTTTGAACCAAGGTCCCACAGACCCTGCAACCTGCCCCACAAAGTTGGTGGCTTTCCGCATCTAAGGGCCCCTTATCGAATCTTATCAGATGTTATCAGCTTCTGTCACACACCAATCATGTCCACTTCCCTTACCCTATACCACATCTTGAAATCAAGGTCCCACGGTCGCTGCAACCTGCGCTAAGAATTTGGTGACACCCGCGTCTAGGGTCCCTTATCGAACCTTATCAGATGTTAACAGCTCCTCAGCCCCATCTACGGCATATCACTGCTTGACCACGGTCCAGCAGCTGCAGCAACTTGCCACGAGTCACCCTTCCCTTCTAAGGCCCTTATCGAATCTTATCAGGTGTTATCACCTCCTGTCACCCACCAAAAGTGTTCCCGTCCTCCCTTGTATATCACTCCTTGAAATCACGGTCCCGCAGCTGCTGCAACTTGCCACGAATTCGGTCACCCTTCCCTTCTAAGGCCCCTTATCGAATCTTATCAGGTGTTATCACCCCTTTTCACCCACCAAAAGTGTTCCCGTCCTGCCTTGTATCACTTCTTGGAACTGTCATGCTATCTTTTCTGCGACGCTCGCTATGAATTTCGTGACAGACAGACACACACAGACGCACACACACGGATATAGCCGATTATATATAGTAGGATTTTCTATATATAGTAGGATTTTCACTTCTAAATTCACCCGTTTTCAAACCAAATTCACCCGTTTTCAAACCAAATTCACCCCTTTTCAAACCAAATTCACCCTTTTCAAACCAAATTCACCCACCTTCCAAATCGAATTCACCCACCTTCCAAATCGAATTCACCACACTTATTAGGCTGCGCAAGTCATCTACCAAATCACGCCGGACACTACTGCGGGCCCCGCCCCCTCGGCCACGCCCACTTGCTTTTTGCGGAATTTGATATTTTTCAAAATTTTTGCATTTTTGGACTGCTGCGTGAAGCCCCGCCCACTGTTGGAGGCTCCGCCCACTTTGGAGAAGCCCCGCCCACTTTTCAAAAATGGTGTAAATCGGCAGTATAGGGTCTTGGCTTTCATGCTAGGGTCTCGTTCGTCACTCGGAACAAGAAAATCAGGCAAAGTTTGTTCAGATCAGGCAGAGATAACTCGCTCAGACCCTCTTACTCGCTTTGCACTCCTACTAGTATAGATAAGCGGAAGGTACCATCTTGACTGTTTTGGGTAGTTTTTCCCCTTTTTCTTTACTATTGAACTTCTACCTTAGCACTGGTGTCCCAGTCAGAGTCCCAAAACTCACGATTTTTCATCAAGGGACGAAAATTCGGTTACGGGAGAACGTTCCGATGACGAAACACAGCTTGGAACTCCTCTCGCTCGCAGCAGGTCTACTTTTGGAGATTCTTTTCAGCAACCATGTGAATTGAAGCTGAATTAGATGCTAACAACGCTTCTATCGCTACTGTTCTTTAACGTTGGCATTTGGCTAACGTTTCCCTAGTCTAATACTACTAAGTTCTACCTTCTTAGCAACTTCATGATTTTCTTAGCTCGCTCCGTGCCGCAGGAAGAAACAAAATTCTGATGGGCGGGTAATGTGAAAACTACTTCATTTAATTGTTATCGATATGGTATTCGCGCTGGAACTGCCGAAGGTCAGCAGTCGGTGCATGCAGCTTAATGAGGTCACCACACAAGCGATCATTAAAAGGGTGAGGTACCCTCTATATCAACCTACAGTTTCCTTACCGTATACTTTCCCAGCAATATTTGCATACCCGGGTATCGTTCATGATGGAAGCCGCGCGAAACGTTCCACTTCTTTATGCAGGGGTGCATGCTGGAGCAGAACTCTTCGGTGACAGGGGATACATTAGCCAGTAGCAAGCTTTAGCGGTGAGAGAGGATTTATGAACACGTGGAGCGCTTCAGCGATGTGCAGCATGAGGGCACTTAAAGGCACTTTCCGCGATAAAATAAGGCTATGACCTTTCAAATGTGTCAGACGATCCGGAAGGAGATTGCGGAGGCTGCGCTACCTTTAGAAAGTGAAAATCGGCAAGAATTCCGCTTAAGCTAACCAATTAGGCCCATGGGCGCCCCTTAGGCCCATGCCGACCCCCACCGGCTGCTAGCTACTAGCTAGTAGCCACTATGCTATCTCTCTCCATTCCGAATGGTGAGAGTGAGGTGATACGATAAAAGAGCTGATATCTTTATGATAACGACGAGTGGAAATTCGTACAAACATGCGTTTTCTTCATTGCATGCATGTACAAGTTGGGGTCGATATGGAATCCTATTTAGGGCATTTTCGGCTGTTTTTCTGCTGCTTTTCTCCGCTAATCAGATACCTAGCCCTTCTTCGTTCCTATGTGGGTTCCGTTACCCACAATCTGTGGTCGCGGGCTTTGCCTTTAAGCAGCTTATCTGGCTGTTCAAAGGCAGTTCCGGTGATCGACCAAGCTGAAGAGCCTTTCTAAGTACACGACGCGAACGTCCACAGAAAATATCACACACTCGCGATTCGAAAGCGTTAGATAAAAACACGACGGCTCAGCGATGATAACCTCAATTGGCAGTCTGGATCCCCTCTATCGCGTTCTGCCATCCCTCTCTAGCCATGGGATTGCGATCACCTGCAAATTCTCTAGTCAGACCGTACTCTGCATCTCTTTTCTACACATAGTTTCTAACACTGACCCCCTAAATGAGAGACCGGTGAACCATGAGCATTACGGATGCTACACTGAGCACAAAAAGTGTGCGTAATGCGCAGAGCCTCAGTATTCTTATTTAGGGCGCTTTCAACTGTTTCTTTTTTCTCGTTCGGTATTCCGCTTAGCACACGATTTTGATTTTGAGCTCTAACACTTGCGAAAGGTGTTCGTGGGCGCTGTCTTCCAGTTTACGCTTAAAGACAGCCCCCGCGCTCAAGTAGTACATGGTCATCCTTCCTTGTGCAAGTAGTACAGCCCCCAAGCTAGAAACTATCCCACTCTCGCGACTCCACAGCGAGCGAGGAGCGAGCTACAGCCGCTCAAAGTTCTAGTTCTAACGCCCGCTCAGTTGGACCGCCCACTTGCTAGATGCCCTCCGACGGAGGGCCGCTCAGTTGTTCTTTGTTGGGGCGGCGGGCATTAATCGGCATTCATGTCCTTTTCGCTGACCACGCTCGTGCCCATGAATAATTCTGCTTTCCTTTATTACATTTTATTCATTAGCAGCACATACAGTCAACTTCATCCCATCTCGCAAGGTAAAACGCGTAAAAATCACGAGCGACCCAATTTCCGTAATGCAAAAGCTCGACGCACCAAACACGCTACCTTACTACCTTAACTCTTAATTCGGACGCCGAGTTCTTAAAAGTTTATTTTTCTTTTCGATGGTTTCTTCTTCCGTGTTTTTGTTGTTTTCCGTGTTCTTTTTTTGCACATGATATCCATTAGTGGGGATGAAATAAAGGATTTTGTGAGTCAGGGGTTGCACAGTGCACAGAGACCGCAAGAAGCTGTGACTGACAGGGAGCGATTCTTGTTTATGGTGTTCTTGAGAACTCTTCTTGCTTTTTCTCTTCTTTGGAGAATTACTTCAGCTACTGTTTCGTAATTGAAAAGCAACTATCCATGACACTTTTATCGCGGGAGCTGTCTTTAAGGTATGGAGCTATTTTAACTACCTCATTGTCAGATAAAAGAACGGTGTATGTGTCAGCACCCATAGGACACGCTCCTCAAACTATTTTGAGTCACTGAGGGCTTCCGTGTGGTATGTGCAATGGTGAACGTTAGCCAAATTATCACCCGATAAACTTTCGCAGTATACGGCAAGAACTTTCGAATGGAATGCCATGCGCACAGCCGGTTTGAGGGTGGAGAACACCCATACGGGAGGATGAAACGTTAGGTCTCTCGTATCACTACCACACCCAAGTGTATCGTAGGGTTATGGCCAACCTGAATCTGTTTTGAAAAATTCGTCTTGGACCGTTCAATAGGTTAACAGGAGAAGAACACAAAGAGTCAAGATCGTAGTACCTGTTGCTAATTTCACAGCCTTCATTCTAAGCATGCCAAATGGAGCAGTTGTTTCCAGTGGAGCTCCACGTTTGCACTGAGTTGTATCGACTTTTGTTTTGTGGTTGAAGCTTAAAGACACTTTCCGCGATCAAGTGATCAGCGAAATGCCTCCGTGCATTTGGCATCGTTGTCCGCACTCGCAGAGAATATACCACTTTCGTCACTCGAAATGGCGAGATAACGAAGCTAGAGATGCGCGAGTTTTGCAACCGTGCGATCGCTTACTGTAATACCGCAAGACAACGGCTTAGAAGCGAAGTTGCGTGTGTACACAATGTTGCCTGGAGCGTTGTAGAGCGATTCCGTATGCTATTGCAGGGAATCGATTGCACTAGAACCCTGCTCGTTAGGGTTACCCTCATGATGAACTCGTCCAAGGCGCCGACCCCACTGCTAAGGGGGAGGGGTCTGACCTCAGGGTTTTCCCAAACTTTTTTTGCTTCTTTCTCTACTGATGAGTTTTGATGGGCTACTGGTTCATGACTGAGCACCTGCTACCTGTTACACTTGATCGCGGGAATTGTCTTTAAATATAGTCAAATACAATCTGCTTCTCACTCGCCATTTTGGCTAATGCTCACTTTTGCGTGCACCACACGGTAGCCGTAGTTTATCAGTATAGCTTATGGCATATGAATAGTTCTGTAACATCTCCTCTATCCTTTATTTTCCTTTGCTTGGCCCCGAAATGTAATGTGGAAAATTAGGCCATCAAATGAGTCCCGAAGACCTTACTGCTGCATGTGTTCCTTGTCATTAGGGCTAATAGTGCTTCGTTAGTATAATACTTGCCGCTGAAGCGCGCTACGTGACCTCCACCGTATCCGAAACGAATTGAGTTAAAATGTAGTCAGGGATGTTATAATGAACGATGACTATCGGTGTTAGGTATACAGTTATTTGCTGCTGTCCATCACGTCGGTAAACATTTCCTCTGATCTGAAAAACCGTCAGCGTAGCGGTTGAATATGTCACTTTTCGGCGAATAGGAACAAGTTGTGCTTCTGCTACTGGAGCCTGATACTGTAGCTATATTTTTCGTGCTGTGGTCATAGGCAAAGTCACGATCGGTTTTCCTCATGATTCACCACTGTCTCCATCGCAATCCCTATTCAGCGTCTTGGAGCCAGGATGCCACTGATGTCTTTACACGTGCTATGAATTGAAAACATTTTTTCATGAAGCCCCTTACCAGCTTTTTCCATCAAAGAACATCAACGTCTCCATGCCTGTATTTTACTTCTTGCCCGGGAATGTCAACAGGTCAATCAGGCCATTTGCTATGTTACGTGCATCGCCTTACGCGTTTTTTTCGAGCACAAATCTTCCTTTGAAGTTTGTGGACCAATTTTCTGAACAAATTTTTAGAAAGCTTCCTACCCGTGTTGTTGTTCCACATGCTATCGCATGGAATCGTAGAAGCGTCGTTACGTATGTGTGGAGAATATGCTGTCACGTGGTAATAGAGCGCAACAGGTAGCGAGTTTGCATCATAGGTGAACAGGGGTCATGAGGTTGAACGCTTTGTGGTTACCCTTTTTGCACTTCCAAGAACATGGCTAACAAGGGTTTTATCATCCCTGATCGCCCGTGCTTACCTTTGAGAGAACATGCTATCAGTGCCTCTGAGAACTTAGATCCACTGCGACCTAACGTATTCGCTATCGATGGCTATCTATGCAGTAAAGGTTCCTCAGCTTAACAGGGAAATTATGGAAGTGACGCCAATATAGATACTATTCTTTGCGAAAAGGCATAGCAATGAGCTTAATTTAGCTCGAAGACCAGAAAGTAGTCTAGGTATCACCGGTGCCACTCAGCGATAATTAACTCAACACCACTTTTTCGAATTGAATCAAAATCTCAGATTGTGCTAGAGTGCCGTTCCTAGGGGTCATGAGCTTCAGCCACACATGCCAACGCTTCAGCGCAGGCGCGCCTCCAAGAATAAATAGATGAAAAATCCTCTATACCTCTGTTCAGAGGATCGTTCCGCAACTGCTGAAGGGGGATTCGAATTCGTGGTCACGACGCGTACGAAGGTGTGCACTTCGCTGCAATTGACTTGTTGATCTTTAGAACCATCTACTACTGTCGCAGTAGTGCATGCATTGAATCTGGTGACATTTGCACACCCCGTTCCAATTCGTATCAGGTGTCTTTGTTTTCTATCACCTGCTGTTACTATGACTTTGGCGGCATTTCCTCCCTGAAGATTTGCCAAGTGTTAGGTTTTTTATCACCCACCATCCCACCGTCGATGTCTTCGTCCCACCCTCAAACCACTTGTAGAAACCGACGAAAAATCGTCGCCGCTAAGCTGTAGAAAAGAGATGATGCCCAGGGACATAACTGGCGAACAGTTTTTGACATGAACGAAATCAAAAACAAGCATGGGAAGGGAGTATCAAATATAAAATCTGTTAAATACAGCTGTCAGGTGAGAATGCAAGCGGGTATAATAACTTAGCAGATGCAAATAGACAAAGTAATTGTATGGAAGCTCTTTAAAGCTCTTCTCAGAATTTTGTGAAAACCTTTGTTCACGTGATCTCGTGTAAAACACTACCTATCTATCCATCACACCACCAAGCAGCTATACAAAAGTTATGTCTTTGTCTGCCAGACTTCACGGCGGTATTTTGCCTTTCGACTTTTATCATTCATGTTGTCCTCCCACCACTTTTTCCCCGATTTCGGTTCTCAGTCGATCCCAGGCAGTCATATAACACTTCCACAAAAATCATCATGTTGCTGAGAGTTGGTTGGTGGCTAGTCTCTTTTTACCTGTCTTTTTTATTAATTCAGCACACACGAATGAGAATCATTACTTTGAAATTGAGGTTGTGCAAAGCAGCCAGAAAAAATTAACGAAGGCGAAACATCTGAAACACTCTAAAGCAATCGAAACAATGATAAGAAGGAGCAAAAAGAAACATTAATCAGCCGCCTTTTCGAAAAGGAAAATGTGCGAATGCTGAATATGAAAGCAATTTCGAGACCAGGGAGTGAGGGACAACATGTCAGAGTAATAACTTCGAGATTGAAATACTCTCTAACCATAGAGAGAAACTATAAAACAGGGGTTAAATAATGAAAAAACAAACATGGGGGACCCATTCCGAAAAAATTTCTTCCTATCTTATTTGGGAGAGAGGGATTTCTCCTCAGATTCCAAAGGAAAAATTGAGTGTCGCAGGAGGTACACCTTACTGCGGATGAGAGGATTGTTCCGCAGTCATTTTATTTTGTGTCTAAGAGCTTCTCTGCTACTCTGAGAGCTGCTGTGGATTAATGAACCGGGAAATGGAACCTGCTTTGGAAATCGAGTAGGCAGGCATACTGTAGTTGCCTCTTCTCCTTTGACCGAAGCCACTTAAAGACACATAGTACGCTCATACACATTGAGGGTGTATGAGACTATCAGCCCCCCAGATGTCGATGTGTCGTGGTCCCCCCGCCCAAACATGCCCAGGAATGGAGATACAGGGCCGTGAAACACGCTAATTCTTCCATGCTCCGCCCACTGCCTTTTTACGGCGCCGTTCATAACATCCGTTGCAAGCGCGCCTGTCGCGTGCGGCTCCTTGGCACTTTGCCAAGTCCTTTAATTGCGCTCTCAATACAAGTAAAACGCAATTTCCTGATGCGGATAACATTGGAGGTGCTACAAAATAAGAGCAGAAGATGATGACGAGGGTCAGAACCTAAAAGCGACTGTGCCACTTCTGCAACATCCCTCGGAGGCCACGTATTTCCACGAAACATGAAAATAAAAACGGCATACTCGTTAGTTTAATACAAGCAAGACGCAATTTCCTGATGCGAATAAAATTTAAGGTGTTGCTCATGCTTCAAAATCCATGTACAAGGAGATGAAGATGACACAGGCTAGAAATGAAGCACAACGATGTAAATGTAAACAAAACAAAAATGAAAAAATCAAGGAAAGGCAAATTAGATAAACTGGCCTGTAAATTTCTACGATCCGGCGCCAAAGCCATAGAAATACTTAGAACAAACGAGTGGGACGCTTGGGCTGTTTTTATTTTCATGTTTTGTGGGAATGCGCGGCCCTTGATGGATACTGCAGATGCAGCCGAGTTGCTCTTGAGTTCTGCCCCTTGTCATCATCTTCTGCTCTTATTTTGTAGCACCTCCAATGTTATCCGCAATTGCGTTTTACTTGTATTTGAGAGCGCAATTAAAGGACTTGGCAAAGTGCCAAGGAGCCGCACGCGACAGGCGCGCTTACGACGGATGTTATGAACGGCGGGAATCTGCGCCGTAAAAAGGCAGTGGGCGGAGCATGGAAGAATTAGCGTGTTTCACGGCCCTGTATCTCCATTCCTGGGCATGTTTGGGCGGGGGGACCACGACACATCGACAGCTGGGGGGCTGATAGTCTCATACACCCTCAATGTGTATGAGCGTACTATGTGTCTTTAAAGGAACGAAACGTATGTTCTCTGTACTCACTATGAGTTTCTTGAGGTCAGTGCAGCGTTACGCTATGGTAATACGCCCGTCAAATTGCGAAGCTGACCGAAGCTATCCGGTGTTGCATTACGTATACGGCGGACCTGGAATTCAGCTCGTTCGAAACGATTATAGCACGTAAGTTTCATCTGATCGCTAAGGCTTTTTAGTGTTATAGGGGAATAATCGTGAGCAAGTGTCTATGGCAGTGCTCAGAAACTTGAGCTATAGAATGGTAGGTGTGAGGTCAAATACAGCACTGTGAAAGAACAACTCTCAGTTGATAGGCAGAGGAATCTGATCTCTTTCTTCCGAAGCGATTCTGAAATGCTTGTAAGAACGTTCGTATGTTGTGGTCTAAAATTAAAGGCAGCGTCTGCATTTAGTTGAGATTTTCCTCTCCCTTCGTGAGCAATAGTCAGGTCCGCAGAGGCAACAACTACACCACTTTCGCTCCACTCATTCCTAATTTACCTGATGGTGCGGTTGTTCCGCTGCTGCTTCTCTCCACGTCGAGTGGTGAGAGTGAGGTGATAAGGGAAAACAGCTGATATCAACGAGTGAGAACTCGTGCGAAATGCGGGCTCAGCCTTTGAAGCTGATGATAAGGAATCCCCATGCAGTGTGGTTTTTGAGCTGAAACTCGACTGACTGAGACTGAAAATCCTGAAAGCTAAAAAGCGACGTAATGAAGCTCACGTTCGTGGGTTTACCATGAGGGCCTAATCGGAGCGGCTCAGCGAAGCCTGGTCAATTACGCACTTTACAAGATTTGCAGATTTTATAAAGAGGATTAAACTTATGAAATCAGCGGGCTTGAAAGTGCCCCTTAGGCGGTAAAACGATTGACATTCTCTCTGTTTTTTCCAGCTTAGCAAACTTCTTATCTCGATTTGCAAGAGTAATCGTAATAGCTCGCGGAAGAGAGGAATTAGACGGAGTAAATAAATGGTGCCTATCCGAAACGAGGTTGCAAATGATTGGGATGCTGCTCACAAGTTTGGAAAGCAAAACTGCTTCCTGCATCTCACAGCGAATTATGAGCCAGCAAAACCTTCAAATTGTGCATGTGTGCCCAAAGCACGATTTGAGGGTATTGCTAGCTCACAATTCGCTTGGGAGATGCCCAGAAACACAAGTGTGCAAATGCCTGTGAGGCCTGCTCTGTTCGAAAACTGGTGCGAAAAGAAATAACGTTGAAAGGCTCAGTCGCGGTGCTCTTTTGACAGTCAATGGACCCAGGCAATGTTGGAGAGCAGTTTCTCACTGCATAGCTAGGGAGTACTTTCTGGGATCCTGCAGCAAGGATTTCGAAATCATGCAATCATGTATGACTAAGCGCTGCAAACTCTGCATTTGCTACTCACCTTAAAGACACATGGTACGCTCAAACACATTGAAGGGTGTATGAGACTTGCAGCCGGCGAAATGCAACTTGCGCGCGGTGAATTTTGGGCGGTGTAGCAAGGAATAAGCCTTTCCCACGGTCCCGTACTAGGAACCCCGTGCAGTTTCGGGCGGGGAAACCACGACACATCGACAGCTGGGGGGCTGTTAGTCTCATACACCCTCAATGTGTTTGAGCGTACCATGTGTCTTTAAACAGGAATACTCAGCAACTTGTCTTGGAACTTCGAGTGGAGATCTAAGGAGATCGATAAAGTCAGGAACGATATTTACAACTATCTGAGCCAACACTGC
>MU967016.1:11420-39176 GCA_036418165.1 Cooperia oncophora | reverse complement strand
CAGGGTCAGCTGCAGTTGAGCACGACGTGCCTCGGCTAATGAGGTCGCTTCGCACCTCGCTAATCGGCTTAATGAGGTTTCTTCGCACCTCGCTAATTATGCCTCGAATCCAGGTGCGAGAAGTCGTTAACGAGGTGCGATCGTACCATTCTTATCCTACCCGAGCTCGTCTTTCTCCACTTGGCGTAACTTCCATCAGTGTATCCTCTTCACAGTTTTTACCCTCTTATTATTTGGGAGATCTAGGGCAATGTCTGCCAGAAGGGTTCTTTGTTGAGGGCCCAGTTCTACACCAGGAGAGCACCTTGATGTCTTTAACAGTTTTGAGGGATGACCTCCTCAAAAGCACATGGTCGACTTCCGTTTGTACTGCCTGCACCCTTGCCATGCCTTTTCTGTCACTACCGACGTGGCCGTTTAGATCACCTGCTGCTGTGGGATAGTCCTCTTCACTGTTTTTACCCTCTGGAATTACCCCTTGGAAGCGATCTGATAGCCTCCCCAGGATCATGTAGAAGTCATCCTTCTCGAGCTGGGGCAACCAGCTTGGGTACGTACACGGTCACTATTATCCACTTCCTCTCCATCCTCACTGCCATGATTCGGTGGCTGATCCTGCCATACGTACACACATACATAGTATACATACATAACGACAAACCACACACAAAATTACTGTTTTTAGAATAAAGTGATACTTCAGGATTTATTTTCTAAAAGCTTAATCACGGATGTTTCTCTTCAGTATTGAAAGAATTAAGAATTACAACAAATCTAGGCAACTCTCATGGGAGTTCCAATTTTCCATTCAGTCTCTAGAGAAAAATAAATTTCAGAAATTCTCTCGTACTTTATTTTTTCTGCTCTAAATAAACGCGCAGCAGTTTCTCTTCGTTTCAGACCTGGCCGACTTCTTCTTGTCCATGGGCTTTTGGATGAAAACGTTCATTTTCGGCATACCGAAGCACTCATTGAGCAACTCATCAAAGCCGGAAAGCCCTACCAGCTACAGGTAGATCCCATATTTCTAGTCGCGAAGTGTTTAGTGTACTGTTCTCCACAGCACGATATGAGACATTCCATGAAAGAAGTTCCTGCGAGGACTACTCCACAAAAAATGTATGCGATGACGTTGTTTCATCTTGCGCCATGTTATTTTCAAAGGAGGGTTTCTCTGTTGTGGAATTAACAACACTAGCAGCTGCTTTGAATTGAATTTGTTTTGCTTCTAAGTTTCACTTCGTGCATTGCACTACTTCTTGAGAACTCATCTCTTTAGTTTTGAGTGCTTTTGTTTGACTGGTTTGGTAAATATTCCTGGATGCTCAATTCTTATTCGGCAAAATTCGCATAACTTTTCTTTCTCGACTTGCAGGCCATATAGGTTGTATCATCCAAGTTTGAGATTTTCAATTAATTGCTACGGCAACGTCATGAGCCAAACGTTGACGAGCGCATGACTCCCGATGGGAAGATTCGAGTCGAACATCGCACGCAGTTTTTGAAATGACAACCCAAGAAAAGTATCCTAAAGATGAAGCAGGAAATTCCATTGGATGGCAAAGAAGGGCGGGCACATTTCGATGAGATGAACATTTTGGTCGCTTATCATCCTACAGATAAAGACTATGGAAATGTGAAGGTCGATGAGTCTCAAAATTTTACTTGTGGCGGCGGGGGGGGGCGTGGGGGGGCGGGGGATACGCGGGTCAGGGGGGCGGGGGGCGGGGGGGGTGGGGGGCGAGCGGGGGGTGGGTCGTGGGGGGAGTGGTGGGGCCGGGGAGGGGGGGGGGGGGGGGTGGCGGGGGGAAGGGGAGCGGGGGGTGGGGGGGTCTAGGGGCGGGGGGCTAGGTGGGGGGGGGGGGGGGGGAGGGGGGCGGTGGGAGGGGGCGTGGCCGGGCGGGGGGGGGGCGGGGGGACTGTGAGTGTGAATCGGAAGATGAGGACGAATCTTCTGCCCAAGCTAGTCGGCCCCGTCAGGTATCACTTGCGGGAGCTGTAGACCCAGAGGAGGTGGCGGAAGATCTTCACAATGTTACAGGCAGTGGATCTCTTGAATCAATTGGATCTGATTCTGATAGCGATGACTAGCGATAATGATGAGACTCATATTACTCTAGAACGTATAGCACATAAACGGGAATTCGAAAAGAAAAAGATGTGCTACGGCGAGGGTGCAGCGCTAAAGGCAATGACAGCACAACTGGAGGATGAAGACATGGGGTAGAAGAAGATAGTCCCAACAAAGAAGCACGCCAGCCCTGCGGCTGCACGCTATCCTTATGTGGAGCAACAACTGTGCATTATTTATATCAATTTTTTCAATGAAAAATTGTACATATAAGCTGCACTTCAAATTCTGATTGGACATTTTCACCATCATATTCAACAACACATTGTACACTACCTTACGAAGTTCCCAAGACGGTACAGGCGACGACAAGAAGGCGGGATATCCTCCTCGAGCTGTTCGATGTGACATCAGTTCACCTTCGCCAGTCTTCCCATTCCAGGAACTTCGTCCATACCATCAACCCGCGCTTGGCGACTGCGGTGAAGATGATATCCTGGACCGTAGCGACGTTGTCGGAGCTGCTCGATGTTGGAGGTCTTCCAGATCAAGAGTGCCGGTCTCCAGGTAGCTGTCCATGGGTGACTCCATACAAGAAGTTTCGCAGCTGTTTGGAGGTGACGTGAATTCCATAGGCCTTCTCCAGTCAGGCTGCGATTGGAGATGGCTTCATATTTTGGTGTACATGAAGGTGATGGACGAGAGCCTGCTCCTGCTTATCGAGGAACATCTTGGGTATCTTCCGCCCTGGTACTCGTATCCACGTCTTCTGTCTGGGCTGCGTAAACTTTACTGATATGTGACTCAGCCAAAGTGTCTTTTTTTGCCCCTCCCTGCATACAGCTACATTCTCATGGAAACGGATACCTCCATACACTCCACATTCACTAAGGGGGGGGGGTACATGAGACACGCCTTTCTAGGGAGGAGGGGTCGTACCACCCTACTCCCAGTTTTCCACGACGTGCCTGACCTTGCTGGGCCCACTTATTGAGGTAATCTATGGTACGCGCGATTCTTCTCACCCAACTCACCACATTTACCATGAACAGCGATTAGATTACACCATTCTTCCCAAATCTGATGAAGTCTTTGTTAAATCCCATTTTCTAAAGCTCAAGTGAAAGAGTATTTCAAGACCTTTCCGGAAAACTGAAAGGAATGGCCGCTGATGATCTCAGTGGGATAGACGAACTTCTGAAATCATGTGAAATAGTTTTATGCTGGACAAGAAAATTTATAAATAATTTTCAGTTGTTTCCCTCTGAACGACATGGCATTCGCTCGTCAGACGGTGCCGCTCACTTGGATGCCAGCATGTTGAATTTCATCCAACAAGCGCTCAAAGATTAGTCAACAGTCTTCATATCCGCATGACGTTTTCCTATGCGACTATACGCCAAAATTACACTTCGCTGGTGTAATCTGTTTGATATCTTTCAATCGCTTCATGTGTTTCTCTGTACATTTTGGCAGCAATGCACATTTCTTCTTGAATTTTGTTTGCAATCCGAATGCAAACTGTTGTAAACAAAGGTGCCTGCACGTATTCTGTATGACCTACTGCCACGGCAGGTTCGGTGACTTATAAACTTGGGAAGTTAAAGCTTTTGGAATTTTCCGAGAAGTATAGCACTAATTCAAGCTCACTGGTTTTTTGCCCATCTTCCCACTGAACCGAGTGATAATATGTCAAAGCGTATATTCGGGCATTTATAAAGAATTCAATGGAAACGAAAGCGTATTAGCAAACAATATTGACAAAGGCCTCACGACGGGAACGAGCACAACCATTTCGTTCTGCCGGATGAAATAGTTGTGCTCGTTCCCGTCGGTAAGGTCACGAATCCGAAAAATATTCGCCATTTTGTTCACAAAACACACGTGGTACCCACGGAGCCTCGTTCATCTCAGATTCCGTGCCTATCTGTGGAAGCAAGAACCTTCCCATAGCTCGTCCCGTTCGTTCTCCAGTCTGCTGATTTATAGCTGTCCTTCTTGCTCAAGCCTCTTTTCCGCTGCTGCTTTCACAAGGGAACTTCAACAGCTTGAAAGGGCTCCGAATACAGTTGCCCTTTCACAGGGTGCAATCAGACCAAGGCGGCAGAAGAAGCCGGACTCTTCAGGGACTGCGCTTCTCTGGCACGTCACAATATACTTACTGTTCTGGATTGCTATCGGAACCCACCGGTGCCCTGAATATTGCTGGTTACTATACGTACTATTAGATTGTCCGGAAAGTTCTCAGCGTTTGTGTTACTATTTTTTGTACATTCATTGCTGATTAAAACTCATTCTCCCTTGCGTCTCAGTAGTACATCCTGAAGAGAATTTTTGCGCTATCTGATGGTATAATTGCCGTTTCACCATTGCCTGAACCCCCTTTTCCCAAGACTTTTTGAAGCATGTCAAAAGAGCAACCGGACGATATTTTTCTTCAACTACAAATTGGGTCAATCCGCAGTCGAGACAGCTCGACAAATTAACCAGGTGTGGGGGCCCAATAGTGTTGGAGAAAGCACGTGCGACAATGGTTCGACAAATTTCGTTCTGGAGATTTCAGCCTTGAAGATGAACCTCGTAGCGGTCGACCTAAAGCAATACCTGACGAGGATTTGAAGGCGTTTGTGGAGGCTGACCCATCCCAAACAGTTCGAGAGATTGCAGAAAAGCTAGGCGTTGGCAAAGTTGCGGATGGTCTGAAACGCATTGGGAAGGTGAAAAAACTCGACAAGTGGGTGCCCCACAATTTGAGTGACCGGCAGAAATTGGCACGTCTCGAGGTTTCTTCTTCACTGCTTTTGCGCAACAGAATTTTGGACCGAATTGTCACCTGTGATGAAAAGTGGATCATGTATGATAACAGGAGACGTTCCGGACAGTGGTTGGATTTCGACGAACCACCGAGGTAATTTTCAAAGCCGAACCCTCACGAAAAAAAGATTATGGTCACAGTGTGGTGGTCATCGGCTGGTGTGATCCACTATAACTTTTTGTCACCAGGCCAAACCATCACAGCAGAGTCCTACTGTGAAGAAATCGACGAAATGTACCGAAAATTGCGTCAGCTGCAGCCAGCACTTGTCAACAGAAAGGGTCCGATTCTTTTGCATGACAACGCCCGCCCACACGTTTCACAAATCACTATCCATAAATTGAACGAATTGGGGTTGAAGTTCTACCTCACCCGCCATATTCTCCAGACCTTTCACCAACCGACTATCACCTTTTCAAACATTTTCAGAACTTCCTTGCTGGAAAATACTTCATCAATCAGGACCAGGCAAAAAAGCCTTCGTGGATTCTCGACCACCCAGTTTTTTTCTTTGATGGGATTTATCGACTGGTGTCACATTGGCAAAAGTGTGCTGATTCGAACGGTGCTTATTTCGATTAAATCCGATGAGTATTGAGAAAGTTATGATCGTTCAGTGAAACACTCAAAACGCTGACAACCTAATACTATACGGACGACGGTTATTGCTGCCCCTTAATGCCCCTCTAAGTCCATATGTATTTTTTGCTCATAATGGTGGTCGTAATGATCAATGTGTGTGGTCTGACCGGTAGCAAGCAACCGGCGATCTATTCTGAAGAAAATGTGTAATATGCTTACCAGGAATTAAACAGGTCAGCCTGGCCATTTCCAATGAGCTGCACACCGTTGTACGCGTCTTGGGACAGTGAACTCAAATCTACCTTCAGAATTTGCGGAACGATTCTCTGAACGGAGATGGTCTTATCCCCGCGTGGTCGTTTCACATGCTATCGCGAGGAAACGTGGAAGCGTCTTTACATTTATGTATGGAGTCATGCTGAAACGTGGTAGTAGAGCGCAACGGGTAGGGAGCGGGTTTCTTAGGCGAGACGTCGTAGGATCGGTTCCGGGGCAGGTCCTTTTTTTGCATTTGTCCAAGAACATAGCCGACAAAGCTTCTAACATCTCTGCTCGCCTGCACTACCTTATAAGGGAACCTGCGATCAGTTTTTTTTTGAAAGTGTAGACTCATTGTGGCCTGAAAGAGTGCTTCTGCTTGTACCCCTCGTAACACGTGTCACAAGGGTTTTTGCAATGAAATACCATCATATTCATGTTCAGCGGGTTAAATTACCCCTGGGGACAAGTTTCTAGCCGAATCTGATATTTCGACCTCACTTGGAAAATGTGGGCTATTCCATGGGTAATTAGCAGCAGATTGGAGCTCACCTACCATCGATGAGTAAGCCAGGTACTGTTGTTTGCAAAAAGACATGACTGAAGAGTTATTTCAGTTCGAAGACCAGTCATCACCAGTATGCTAGTCGTAGTATCGCTGTTGGCTATCAGTCAGCCATGACTATCCATACCCCATTTTTTTCGAAGTTGAGTCAGAACCTCAGATTTCGCTAAGGTGACGTCCCTAGGGGTTATTTGACCCCCTGAACACGAATATGATACCTGTTTTGCGCGAAGAGCGCTGTGAGTCGCGCTACATGTGCCAACGCTTCGGCGCCAGCGCGCCCGTAAGAAGAAAAACAGTAAAGAAAAACCTCCATAACTCCGCTCAGAGAATCGTTCCGCAAATTTTGAAGATAGTTTTGAGTTCACCGTCTCAAGACGGGTACAACGATGTGCATCTCATTGCAAATGGCCAGGCTGACCTGTTGACCTTTCCTGGTTAGAGGGATTCAGCAACAGATATATTATTGCTATAACATGGAGCAGCCTCTCTTGCTGACACCAATGTCTCATGCTTTGAAACATATCCTTTGCAATTTATTAATATTACCAGTCGGATCGCCCGGCTGACGCCGAGCTCTCCTCCTTCTCCTTAGTTGGCTTGGCTTTGCCAGGCGTACTTCATAATGGAAACAAATTTGTTCATTCACTTAGCTGCTCATACTGCGCTATTTTGATTGAATCGTAATATATAGAGCACCCACACGCGAGCTCACGTCCAGCTGCCACGCGAGCTATGTGCGATGGCTGGGAGGTACTAAAGTGTCTCATATAAGGGGGTGAAGGGTACTATCGCAATCGAAACGGCATCACGATTTCTTACTATTATGGATCAGCATGCATTTCTGCCAGCGATCCTCCTCTGTTGCTGTGTGCTCCAAGCATGCGCTTCCCACCTCCTTATCGTACCTCTTTCGCCCAACATCATCCCCCCTGTACCTACCCTGCACGTGCTCCATTCCAGCTGAGCACATGCAAGGGAGGGAAGACCGCGTAGCCCATCATTTTTGAACGCGGGCTTCGCACACACATAACCTCTTGGAGAAAGGGAACACGGCTGCTACCGCGCAACAAAGACTAGTATTGAATATGCCGAATATAAAATAAAGAATATTCATTCCTTCAGCAAATCAAAGTGTAATGTAATGCATGCAGGTACTAAAATGAAAAGTACAAGGAAACAAAACGAGAACATGAGAAAAACGTTAGTAAAGCTTCGGAGATAACGCACTACGAAAACAACATATTTTCCACGAGGTCAATCCCATTCTTCCTCTTCTGTCGCGTTAACCGCTTCGCTTCCTCCTCCAAATCTTCCAAATCCACCAAACCTGCCACACCCTCCGTTTGCATCATTGACAAGGAACTCTGGCACGTGCTGCAATGTGTGTCATAAATTGATTCAGGTTACCGAGATTTGAAGGCCTGGAATCAGTGGATAAGACAACAATTCCACCCATAGTCAGGGTGCAGCATCGCTGTGCGAAATCTTTTAGTGACCCCCCCCCCAGTTGGTGGGATGTTATCACTATAATCACTTTACCTTTTTACTCGAACACGGGAGTTCAACCTATCATTAGAAATGATAATATCTATGAATAACAGGCCAACGACATGACGTAACTCCGTTGTATGCTACCTTATCGAGAAGTTCGGCAATCAATTTCGAAGACCTTTCGAACAAAGTAATTAACCTTATAATTAACCATGTATTTACATGACAAGAAAAAACGGACGAATTTGGAAACCCACCCTTAGTCACCTCAAAAACTAGCATATTCACTGGGATTCAGGGACTGTCAACTTCCAGTGTAACATTGTCGTTAAACCACCCATCGAACTCGGAGAAGAAATGAAAAAAATCGCAACAATCTCGTTTTCGCATAGAGGAAGAGAAACCATCAAAGTTCACAACAATAGCAGGGTTCGGGAAGAGAAAAGTTAGAAACCAATACGCGGCGCTGTATGGATTCCCGAAGCTTTCCCAAGAAAACATGAAGTGTTTCGATGTATGAAGCTGTCAGTTTTCTTGATTCCATGCCAAAGTATTCTACGCGAAAACGGACCTGCTCGGCTTCCGTGAGTATTTCCACAAGAGTCTGTGCCAACTCTCTGTTTTCATCTGACAAGTAGAGCGATGTGGCACGGCCGGGATTACCTACACGCCCAGTTCTAAATGGAATTGAAAATGTGGGAGTGGAGAAAGATGAACCACAGTCAAAGATCAGATATACCTTCCGATGCGATGGATATAATCGTGCCCATTAGAAGGCAAATCATAATTGATCACATGGTCTATACCTTTAATGTCCAGTCCTCTCTCACCAACTGCGGTCGCAATTAATACCTTAATAATCAGATCTTCACGACAAACTGAAAAAAACGGCGGAGGCATTTCCTCGTAAAAAGGTAATATTGATAAAAGAAGGCCAACAGATCGCTAAAAATCTACAGTTAACCAGCAGTATGTCACCATGGCGCTCAGCGATTTGCTGTATGATGTACATTGATCTTTACGCCTCTAAAGGGTGCGCTCGAGCTGGAATCTGTTCCAGACAGTTGCTCAGCGATTATCCGTAGACTCATGAGGGTTTCCTCCCTTATCACCTTCTTCAATAGGGGTGTTGACGCTAGACTGAACTAGATCAGATGTTAGCAATGGGTGTTTTGGTAGCTTGAAAAAAAAACACGAACCTTTTGTGTGAAAGCATAGTATTCACACCTTGTAAAGGGTCCATTGCAAGCGTGAGCGTGAAAATGAAGTCCCACTGGTAGTGTTAGTATTCTGAGCGCACTCTTGGCAGGGATACAGTATCATTTTGACCCCCTTCAAGTTGTTCAACTTCAACGAGCAGGTAAGTATAGACGTATCACTGACGTGGAGGCCTTGACCTTTATGTGGCAAAAAAACAGAGCGATCTGTTGACCTTCTTTTGGACTACACCCGACAATGGAGAATTTCATGAAGTCCTGAGATCACAATTAAAATAATTGTAATTCACCGGTTTCTTCCCGTATTTGAACTCATTAATTGCCTCCGTACGCTGATTCTGAAATCGATCCCCATGGATTGTTGTCGATGGAATACCACATTCACTAAGCAAAACCCCAAGCGTGTCCGCAAACAGCTTGCGTGTGACAAACACAATCGTTTTCTTTTTGAATACATCGGCTTCTGAAAAAAGCTACGTATGAAAGAAAGTCACCATTGAACGAATCAAGTGAGAGCACAAGTCGTTTCAAAGAACTGCAGTAGACCTAGAGGAGAGACACTAAAGAACCTACTGCAAACGTATGCATTTCACAACGCCTTTAATACACCAGCTGCTGCACGAGTTCCGTTTCGTATGTGATACATCTCCTTGTCCCCCCCCCCACATACGGTTTCGGCAAGCAGAGACAAATTCGAAATTATCAGGGACTCATGAAAACCTTGTCACTGCAGCTTCTTCATTTTCTAGTACAACATCCAATAGATCATTCAGCCACATGATGACCGCCGTTACCATTGCACTGTGTCACCTCATGGGTAAGGTCAGAGATCCCTTTTCTCAGAAATTAGGAGACAAATAATTTACAGTGACCACAAATCGAAAGCAGCAAAAGAAAATATGGCGAACGCGGAGACCGGGTACGGTGAATGAGTCAATTACCAAATGCGAAAAGTTGGAGGCAACTGGTCATGGAATTATTCTATAGAGAGCGCCAACGAGAGCAGAAATCGATGCAGTATAAAGAAAGGATTTTCGTTTGTTTCATTATGTTGACTTGAGCCAATGTCATTCAAGTTGGTTGAGTTCTTAAATCACTTGATTCCAAACAGCCGGTTCGCAGGCTCACGCCGGCGAGCCTGCTTCTGTGTCACTGCTGTGACTTTTTCTTTTTCATTTTCTGACTCAACATACAATGGAAATTAATCAACACTCGGCACTGTTAGCCACTGCAGCGTTCCACCTTATAGGCGGGTAAGCATTCCCCTTCTCCCGTAACTGCAGAGGCTGCGAGTCGAGTAAGTCGGCGGTCTCGACTAGTGTCATCAAACTTGCTAACAGTTTTCTCAGCTAAGAAAGCCTTAAGGAAGCGGAGCAGTTAGGAGCTTATGTCAGTAGAATACGATGAGCGGGTCTGGTCTCTCAGCCTTGCTTCTTAATTATTTAGTAGGTCTCCAAAGAAAAATGGGGTCTCAGAGCGAGGTGCCCCGAAGCTAGTATCGGTCATTTTTCTCCAACACTTTCCACGGGTCTCTTGAGCTAAGCGGCACAAATGGTAGCGTTGACCGTGTGTTCTTACAGGACAGCGGTTGTGTTGCAATCCCCCTGGTGCGTACGCTGCTCCGCACCCTTTTTTTGCCCCACCCACCTCGGCGCATGTTCCGCAAACGATAGGCCTGCCCCTCTCATCTCAAACTGCTGCACATCATTGCTCATTTTTCCGATCTCTGGAATGCACTGGAACCGATCCATGAATTTTTGACTTCGCCCCCACACACCTACGCTCTGCCCATTCCGGGTGTGCCTCTCCCACATCATTCCCCTAACTACTGCTGACTTTCACTTCATTTTCACGGTCTCGAAGCTGTTGGAAACGGAAATACGGAATTTCGGCGCTGAACCCGTCTAGCCAGCGTAAGGTGTGCTTCCCTCTCCCCGTCCGCTGCCCCCTTACTGATCTTAGTCCACTTTTCCCGTTGTCTGGGATGCTCTAGAACGGTTTTGTAAATTTTTTAGCTGGACCGCGCCCACCTGATCGCGCTCCCACTTTCCCGCTTCTCAATCACTCACTTCTTACTGATCATAATCCTCCTTTCTCTCTAGGGTGCTCTGGATCAGATGTACAATTTTGTGAAACAATAACCAGATCCTAAGGTACGCTCCGCACTCTATGTGCAGGTCTCAACACATCACATTCATGCTCAAATCTCGCCATAAGTTCTCTTTACCCAAAACGATCTCCAAAACACCCTCGAGAACCGAGTTTCTCTACTTTGTGAGAAGCACGCCCATTTCAGATACACTGCACACGTTTTGGGCGTGTGTAGCCTAACCAGCGACCCTAGGCCACTTCTTCCCTCTCTCAGGGCTGCTCTAGAAAAGAGTTACAAATTTTTGCCTGTGGCACCGCTCCTTTCGGCGCATGCCCCGCCCACTGCGAGCGGGTTTCACATGGATCACGTGTGCTCTGCATATATTGCGCTATCCACCCCAACTGACCCGACCTCTTCGATTGCTCATCAGTAGAAACGAGTTTCCGGACAATCAAACGAACAAATGAACAGACTTAGCAAATTACATACAGTGAGTGTTGTTTACCAGCACGTCAATGGAAGTGGCCACTGCTACTTTCTTTTTTGAAGACTGCAATGCACTGGGTAGGCAGGAAAGATCGAGCCAGATTTTTGAAGGTTTTTCCTTTCTTAAACGTACCCTTCCTACTGATAGCAATTTCAGCAGATTCAAATTATAGGAAAGTACTTGGTTTTGAGATACCATGGAGATCTTCTAAAAAGCGAAAAAAGGGAGCCTTACCGGATACTTTTTGAAGAGTGGGAATAATCCTTCATTAAAGGCAAATTGCGCACTCACCTCTGTGTCATGCTTCTTGCCATGCATGAGATGAATGGATTCCCAATTATCTCGCACATGTACAAGACTGCCCTGATGTGTGAGTGTACAATATGTCTTCACTGAGAATGACAAAAAAGTTGAGAGTCATCAAGAATGGTGGTGATAGTGCACACAGGCGAGCCAGTTAATCGAGAGTAACCCTGCATATGACGGTGCGAAGAGGTATGCCATAAACAACTAACTAACTGAAATGGATTTCAGAGGAAAGGTACCTTCTGTCATACAAGGTCTGTAAACTAAAGCGAGTAGTTCTCATTTAAAATATCAAACGGCATACCTTTATGTATTTCGTAGTTTTTGAGGTCTATGTTCAAAAGTTCGAAGAATTTTTCTTTCTTGTCAGCAACAGAGGTACATTCGATAATTTCCTTAACAAATGCGCGAAAATTTACTAAAAACAGTGAGAGTGGCTGTGTTGGATGCTTACCTGGGTAATACACTTATTAGCAACGCCAATTTTTCCTATTGCAATCATCAAAAAGTCGGACTTTAGTTGCTGAGCCGCTATTGCCTGCACATCAGGTGGGAAAGTTGCACTTAAAATAACGATGGCATGAGGACAAAATGTGAAATATTCACCTTCACGATAAGATTGCGACATCGAAAAAAAGCATGGTTTGCATTTGGATTAGTTAGAAATTACCAAGAATTCTGGGGTATTTTGCATACAATACAGAAACCAACTGCACAAAGGTAGTATAAGCTATGAAATCACAAACACTGCCGAAAGTTGACGATTACTATCTCGAAAAATGTTTCTTATTATGTAAGCAACGCTGACCTGAACATGAAAGTTTGTCGTTCTTCTTTTGCTGCCAATGATGGATGATTTAGAATGAAATTCATCGAAGCTTCAAATCCTAACTCTAACATCCGGTCGGCTTCATCCAAAACTAGATATTTGATCTGAACGCCGAGGATCAAAAAGGTAGAATGCTGAAAACTCTATCAGTCGGGGCATCACAGCACCTCAGACTATAGGTGACCTTAGCAGCATAGAGCTGTCACGAGTGCCGATGTAGTGTCTATGCCATCCGCGTTATCGAATTAATATTAGGCCATCCAAAACTCCTATCACTACGGCGTTGTATGACCGAATAGGCATTTGAATATGTAGATATTTTGGGGTGTGATTAAAGAGATTCCGCGTTCATTCGAATGTCCGTCTTTGGACAATGCAGCCCGCAAGCGCACAGGAGGGAGCAGCTCAACCAGGATGGACCGGCTTAAAAGTGTGCAGCAACGACGCCACTCAATCACGACAAAGATAATGCCCCATTCCAAGCCCGTTTCATCCCTGAAGGATTCCTATTAATAAGATTGCTCGCTACTAGCCCCTTCATTCCGCGTGATGAGAGTTCGACAGGTGAGAAATCGTCCAAGAACTCAGTCTCACCACAGTATGCTCGTACAAGCTCGATTCGGCGTAATTCCCCTATCTAAGGTATTTCACAACGTCTCTTCCCATCTTCTCTTCACGACTGGGTTAATTAGCACCTTGCCGGTAGTATTTCTTCCTCACTAACTACCACCACTGATTGCGAACAGGCTTTGGAAGACATATAGCGCGATTACCTGAAAAACAGAATCCGTTCCCACGCAAAACAGATCCACAGCCTCCCAGAGGGCAGCACTACTGAGCTCACGAGCGCGTAGTATGGGCGCACGAGTTCTGACTTGGGTCGCGTCTCCTCACTTTGCCACCAACGGCCGCGCTGTACTGCGACCTGACATTGCCATCAATTTTCTCGCTCTATTTATGTGCCTATGTGGTTTGAGTCCACGACTGCATAATCTCTTTCTCTCAAGGATGTTTTCCCTGCGCCTTCCGCTTCACGCATGCTCATCTAACGCAGCAAATAAACCGAGCCTTATTTGAGTGTGTGAGTTCTCCCCTGTTCTTGATGAGTAATATATTACAGTAAGTTATGGTAGCATTTAGATTTATTCTATAAAACATTTGGTTAACCATACGCTTGGTTATTAATCATTATTACACGGGGTCAACATAAGGAGATAGTTTGGTTTCCGTTTCGCACGTGCCCTTAGACGGAAACCAAACGAGCTGTATATCCTTCTTCTATGCTTCTTGTCAGGTAACAGTAACAAAGTCGTTCCAGACCAATATCTACGATGTGTCATTGCGAACAGCCAAACTTTATCACCCGTTCTCAGCTCCCGTCGCACACCAATAATATTCGCAGTAGGAAGATTTTCTATCGAACGTAATTGGTAATGAAAGCCAGTTCCCCTACGTCTCCTATTCATGCGAATAAACTCCATAGGTTCTCAAAGAGAAGAGCTGCTAGTGGTGTCAAAAGCGGAAAGCGTAAAAAACGGTTACACTGTTTTGTTGATGCTACTGAAGTGATATGGCAGGATAGTAATATAGCTGACAGCCTACCGTGACAAACTTGGAAAGATGCCCACGTACTACCTGGAGCTAAATAAATACGACCCAGAGGTTTCATACTCAGCGACAACGCGCACCCTAATGGGCCAATGAAGCTATACCGAAAGACTGTAGTTTCTGATCAGGGAATAGGACCGCTCCCGAATCATTCACCAGACTTAGCAGGTTCTTCTAAAGTTCTGACCGCATCTACAAGGAAACAAAAAAAAATTCAATAATCCACGTTCATTCGAAAATCAGGTCTTTTCCAACACAGTTGTCGCAACTCTGAGATAATGGAGTCGAGAAGCTACCCGAGACATAATTAAATCGATGATAACTGATTACTGCCCTGTTAGACGATGGTATCGTTTCACGTGCGCAAAGCCAAGTCTATTTCATTGAAAGAGTTCTAGGCGTTTCTTTCCAACCGAACAAAAAAAATGTTTGACAAACCTCTCGGAGTGAAATATAACCTTCAGAAATGAAATGCTTTAGACGTCCAACTGTAGCAACAAGTATTGTGGCGCCCTGAAGTCCTTAGATACATCATGAGTGAATCATCAGTAGAACAAACCACAAGAATACTCACACGGATGGACTGACGCTGGGCCATTATAGCGGTCCCTCCATAACAGCATGCGACGCGTATCACCGTTTTGTACGCAAACTTTCGTCCTTCGTTATAGATTTGCACAGCGAGCTCACGAGTAGGTGCAATGATAAGACACCTACAGCTATTAACATCACAACTGCTCCGAACACCATAGATATCATTCAGACCTTGGGCAGCATGTGCTTTCTGCAGCATTACTCAAGTTTCCAGTTCGCATTAGAGCTGTCATGACTGGCAACAAGAATGCAGCTGTTTTACCAGAGCCAGTTTGAGCACAAGCCATAATATCACGGCCTATAAGAAGCTGAACTCGTGGCCTGTCTGTGCACTACAGCGGAATAGACTGTTCTTTACGTTGACTACAAAAAAGGTAGACCTTTAAGCATGATACTGAAATTAGAGCAATGCCAAAACTTGGATATTGAGATATGAATACCGACCCTTGAAAATAGCAGGCATAGCATATTGTTGGATAGGAGTTGGATGCTTGTATCCAGCACTCACGACATTCTCCGCTAACTGCTCGGTCAACTCTAATTCTTCAAAAGATCTGGAAAATGAGCAGCCACATACAGCAACTGAACTGTGTACATGACGGAATTTCAAGGGATGAATCAACCTTTACCACGGATACTGAAAGATGCTCACTTTATCTGCTTGCCCTTTTCGGATCTTCCATGGAATCCACCTTCAGTTAACGTTACGTCAGCTTCGAATAACTTAGTAAACATTTCGCCTTGCTCTATGTGATCCTTGAACAACACCTCAACGTCCTCATCCTTCGGAACAAAGGTAGAAGGAGGCTTTCTCGGCACTTCATCGTTCTCAATCCTTCGCAGTCTGGGAGGTACTGTACATTCGCGAGAGATGTGGTCTTCTGCACCACAGTTGTAACAGGCATTACCTGAATACCAGGAGAATGATTTATAAAAAACAGAAGCATGCGGAAAGCAACACAAAAGAGCTTTCCAACCAATTAGTAGCATAAGGGTACATAAATAAATGGTTAAGAACAAGCAACACCTTACACAACCTACTTTTAGGCAAAGGACAATCACTAGATCGATGACCTTCTTGTTTACAATTGAAACATCCAGATGGGCGATCTGAAAATCGCAATGAATCAGAAGTCACGCTTCTCAAGAAGTCACCATTCTTTACTGTTTTTCCAGTTCTCAAAGACACCATGGTACGATCACACATAGTCTGAGTGTGCGTGACTATCAGCCCCTCCCCATGCGCAGGAATGGAGATACAGAGACCGTGAAACGCTAATTCCTCCATGCTCCGCCCAATGCCTTTTGCGGCGCAGACTCCCGTTTATGCTAACAGCCGTCCGCGCGGCGCGTGTCGCGCGCAGCGCTCTTGGCACTTTGCCAAGTCCTGTAATTGCGCTTTGGAATACAAGTAAAACGCAATTTCCTGATGCGGATAACATTTGAGGTGTTGCTCATGCTGCAAAGTCCGAATAGAAGGTGATGAAGATGACAAAGGCTAGAAATGAAGAACAACGAATGTAGATGTAAATAAAACAAAAATGAAAAAATTAAGGAAATGCAAATTAATTGAAATCGCGTGTAAATTTCTGCAATTCGGCGCGATTCCGGCTCCAAAGCCATAAAAATACTTTAACTAACGAGTGGGACGCTTAGGCCGTTTTTATTTTCATGTTTTGTGGGAATGCGCGGCCTCCGAGGGATATTGCAGAAGCAGCACAGTTGCTCTTGAGTTCTGGCCCTCGTCATCATCTTCGGTTCTTATTTTGCAGCACCTAAAATGTTATCCGCATCAGGAAATTGCGTTTTACTTGTATTCCAAAGCGCAATTACAGGACTTGGCAAAGTGCCAAGAGTGCCGCACGCGACACGCGCGCACACGACGGCTGTTAGCATGAACGGGAGTCTGCGCCGCAAAAGGCATTGGGCGGAGCATGGAGGAATTAGCGTGTTTCACGGTCCTGTATCTCCATTCCTGCGCATGTTAGGACGGGGAAACCGCTACGCTTCGACAGCTGGGGGGCTGATAGTCACGCACACTCAGACTATGTGTGATCGGGTGTGTGGTGTTCTTAAAAGATCTCACTTCACACCTATCATGCCTCTCGGGGAGACTCGCCTGCGGTGTTGCCAGAGTTAATTGCTCTCTCACTAACGCCTGACCTTTCCTCTAATTGATGATTACATCGTGATGACAATCTATTAGAGCCGATTTTTCAGCAAATTTAATAGAATTAAACGTAGAAAATGCAGAAAAAAGATATGTTTTCATAAATTTAAAATGTGAAGAACACATTTAACCACTTAGAGCAAATAAGTGCAGACGTAAACAACATGAAATTACGGCAATTTAAATAAAAATAAAGAGCACGTATTGGAAAATTTTCGATGGTTTCATCATGAAAGGTATCCCAGATGATTTTCACACTTCTAGGCTGTGTAATTATTTGAAGGTTGAATGTGTCTTGCGTCAAGAACTCACTCAGAACTGTAATTGCAATGACTCTATTGATGCCCCTCTGAAGGGAGGTTAATTCGTCAAATATGACCGTCAGCACTTTCAAGGCAACTCTTTTATCAACCTCACACCTTATATAAAGGTCGTCGCTAGTCAGTATTTAAGCGAGCTGATTAGCGGAAATCTTTAGCACTGTTGTTGTGTAACGCACAGTAGAGCATGAACGATAACATTTACTTCCTTTCCTCTCATCCCACCAACCCTTCCATTTTTCCTGATCTCTCCGGCAGTACATCACTCCCTCTCCCTTGTACACCTTTTCTTATCCTTTTGATGTCGCACAAAGCACTACTAACTCAACCCATGTTTCTTCGTTGTACACAACCTCATCGTCTCTGCGGGAGCAGTACACTTCTATGCCTGTGCCCTTTCCCTCGTTTTATGTTTTCAATGGAAGCACTCACCTCGATGCCACGCATTTCGATGGGATCGGTTTGACTCCGTTTCCTTCTCTTAACGCGCCAGTGTCTTTGTCATATCCACCATCAGCTCTCAAGCGTCTTGAGGAGGTGACGGTTTAAAGGCCTCCTATTGAACTTTTTCGTCTGAGTTTCTCTTTCTCAGAAGCCGGAAAATGCCAGGGTTCTGTTGACAAGGGATAAAGACCGAAGGGATAAAATAGAAGAGGAAATGAGGAAGTAAATTTGAAATTTCCCTGATTTCATCATGATCCTCCATTGCTGATTCTCCATTGCTACTTTCAGATTCGATGCATGCCTTCGAAATGGCGTATCTCAAGAGGAAGTAGAAGAATATTGCAGAAAAATGTCTCGATTCATAACTAATACCACCATCTAAGCCTAATTTATGTGTTTCATTTTAATTCATTATTAGCATGCTTTTCATCCTAGATTGTTTCATGCGATTCAAAATTTTCAATTGTATTCCTTAATTCTATTATTTTTCTGAAAAAATTGAAGAGTGAGTTCTTGACGCAAGACACATTCAACCTTCAAATAATTACACAGCCTAGAAGTGAAAATCATCTGGGATACCTTTCATGATGAAACCGTCGAAAATTTTCCAATACGTGCTCTTTATTTTTATTTAAATTGCCGTAATTTCATGTTGTTTACGTCTGCACTTATTTGCTCTAAGTGGTTAAATGTGTTCTTCACATTTTAAATTTATGAAAACATATCTTTTTTCTGCATTTTCTACGTTTAATTCTATTAAATTTGCTGAAAAATCGGCTCTAATAGATTGTCATCACGATGTAATCATCAAGTAGAGGAAAGGTCAGGCGTTAGTGAGAGAGCAATTAACTCTGGCAACACCGCAGGCCAGTCTCCCCGGCAGGCATGATAGGTGTGATGTGAGATCTTTTAAGAAAGTCCTATACCCTGTGTGATCGTACCATGTGTCTTTAACAAACAACATCTCGCCATTTGCAAGTCGACTTATACATAGAATGTGGGGAGCTATGTATTTTCTTATAACTTTCCTGTTTAAAGTGTTGGAAGCTGTGCTTAACCTTTTCCTTCGCTGTCCCTTCCGAATCCTCTACCACTGCTGAAGTCGTCTCCGCTTTCTTCTCTACCGTATCTGCTTAACGAACTGTCACCGAAACTGCCACCTTTTCTCGCGCTTCCCGAGAATCCGCTATCAGCACTGTCATCAAATCTTCTGCAAGATCTTCTGGTGAATCCACTAGAAGCACCGCCTGACTCACCAAAAGAGCGTCCTGAAGAGAAATACTCAAATGAATACATAACTGTTCGAGATATACTAACCAACAGCTTCGCTAAAAGTAACAGATTCACAGTTGCTCTTAGCGAATGGAGAAGTGGATAGATAGTAAATTCACTGTTCAGAACAGGATCTACTTGCTCTGTAAAATAAATATGTACCTTGATTGTTCTGAGGTTGCACGAACTCGTTGCAGTCGCGCGACTGATGACCAGCTTTGCCGCAGTTGTAACACTTTGACGGGCCTGAAATACTGTGAAAGTTCGCAAGTATTAGGTTGAACGGAAATCCCCGCACGAGTTTCTCATCTCGTTCAAATGTTTAGTGCCTTGTTGTAGTGAGCTATATGACAATCTGTTCGTTAACCTGCGTAAATGAATCCATATTTTATCGAAGGCGATTTATGTAAGGATTTCATGAAACCACCTGCTTTCACCTGTAATACAACCGTCGTTCAACTCCTACAAGAGCCTCCTTGAAGAACTACAGTCAAATTTATATAGGTTGGATTCAGAAGTGATGGGGCTCACTATTCCATAGTCACTCGTTGGCGTCTTCCTTCCGAATATTTTGCAACTGGGGAACATTCAGGATAACCGTCATAAGTACAAAATTAGGAACAGTGCTCCCAGTGGAAGCCAAACAGCACTAGTCATTTACAACCAACAAAGCTTAGGTGCAACCGAACGAACACCACAGATTACCCTTCTTGCTTCGGTTTCCAGGGAATATTAAGGTTTTTTGTTCAGAATCTCATCGGCTCGGACAATGTCATTGGTATCACCCCTGCCAGACGTCATTGGATCATTGCTCCTTGGTCCGTAGGTCCGTACATAAATTACTGGCTGAAAGGATAAAGTCTTCGCCGTTGATCAATCCCTTTGTGGGATGCGGCACGCATTCTACTTCCATTCAGAATCGTAGTGGCTTATTGAATGCGATGTGGCCTATACAATGACTTGCGGGGCCAGCCGATGTACAAGTCAGTGTTTTATCCTCCCAGACGAATCTGGTACCAATTTACCGTCCCCGGAGGGTAGAAGGCTTGGTTGGCCTGGGCGGGAGTCGACCCAGGATTCGAACCGCGCGATGGTAAGCGCGCCACAGGGAATGAAAAATGGGCCCAATATTTCATTACTGCAAGAATATGTGACTGCCTCCTGAGGCCATGATATTTCTGAAAGCAGTTTACGGAAGAGGCAGCTCTCCAGTTCTTCAGCGTTGCCTAAGAAACTATTGTGAAGACCATGAAACGCCCCAGCCAGCCCTCCAGAACAACCAAAAACGGCGAGGTATCCGTTTCCTCGATAGCCGTGCACGCAATGTAGCAAATGACTAGGCAAGAATCCAGGAGCTCCGCTGGAGAGCACTACCCCATATCTACACTCTGCGAAACTAGTCCCTTCCAATTACCATCTGATCTAAGCTCTTTAATAATATCTAAAATCTGCAATTGCTCACGAAATAGACAAGCGGCACCGATAACACGGAATTATTTCGCTGTCTCAAATCGTATTTCAACTGTGCCGCGTTTAGACTTGCGATAACGCGCTACCATCGCAATGGCGCTTCAATGCTCTAGATGCGGAGCCGTAGGTGGGTATCGATCGGCACAGACAGCTAGCGCGTTACCGCGTCTCGCCTCTGAGGTCGCGTTCATACATGATGCAGAAATGCCGAACCAGCAGAACTGCGGAATTGCAGAAAAAGAAAATATGTCTATCGATTTCAAAAACCGTGGAATATGCAGAAGTGCGGAATTTGCAGAAATGCCGATGGACCGATCGATCCCCATCACTTCCTTGTCCGTCATTTCTGCAAATTCCGCGGGAATTTGCCGTCGTGCGGAATCTGCAGAATCTGCAGATTCTGCATTTCTCCCAATTCCGCACGACGGCAGGGAAGAACCAATCGATCCCTATCAATTCTTTGTCCGTCATTTCTGCATGTCGGCAAATTCCGCGGAATTTGAAGAAATGCAGTTTTCAGATCGATACGTATATATTTCCTTTCTGCAAATTCCGCAGTTCTGCATATTCCGCATTTCTGCATCATGTATGAACGCGGCCTGAGAGCATAGAAGTAAAAGTGTCAAACGGTGTGCGCTAGTGTTTTTGAGACTAAACGTAAGAATGGGAAAGTGCATATCAGAGACGTTATAAAATAGTAAGGGTGTGTGTCGGATGGCGCGCTTGCCAGCTGTCAGAATGCTGATGGGAGGCTGCTTACCGTAATTGCCATCTCCACCGAGCCTCTAGAGCATTTCTATTGGATCGGACAACTAGTCCTAGTCAATCATTACCTTGATTCTCGTAACTGGCAAGACGCCAGCATAAACGCCGAAATGCTTCTTTCGTCCAGCCTGCATTGCAAACCCCCACTGTTATTCTGCTACTGTTAATTTGGACAAATATATTTTCCTCCACCATTCTACCCTCCCATCCTCTGATATTCTCCCGAAACATCAACCGCTGGCGCCGATCGGCATCAGCCTATGACTGCATTTTCGGGGCAAGGTTAGGACTCACGAGAGGTCAACCTGACGCCGCAACGCGGCGGAGAAGAGGCGGGCCCCGCGACTTTTTCGCTATGTGCGCGGCGTTTGCACTTCCAACAGTCTGCTTTATTACTTGCAGGTGTGAAAACTATGAAAGGAGTGGGCCCTATGCTCAACTATTAGTATAAAAAACGTCCATTTACATAGAAATAATATTTAGAGAATGTATCAGCAATCTACAAAATTCACTTAGGGTGAATCCTTCTTTTGCACTCTTTGTAAGGTATTGTAAGGGCCTAAGATTTGCGGCCAGACGGGAAAAGTAGGTAGTATTGAAGAAATACAGCAATTTTCCGTCTATAGCACTAGAGGGCCAGAGCAACGGTAGCGCAACGGTAGTGCGTTAGCGCTACATTACGCGAACAAAGTCTGAGCAAAGTTAATGAAGTCAGAGCGCATCTTTAATAAAACGTTGCCGAAAAATGTGAAAATGGTGATGGAGGACTTTCCGATTACCCTAATGGTTTTTAATCTTGTAGTGGCACAAAGCTCAACACAAACAGTAATCAAGAGAAGCTGGCAAACTTCTAACCTTCTCCGGTACGTCCTGACGCTCGTCCAAATCCGCCACCTCCAGAACCAAAACGTTTACTGTCACTATCAGCTCCAAAACCACCATCGTTCCTTGCATCGAAACCACCAATACCATTGCCTCTCTCAGAAAAGCCGTCAAATCCTCTTCCAGGACCGCTGAAGCCACTGCTGAACCCGCCCCTAGACGAGTCTCTAGTTGTGATTGCTCCACTTCCAAAACCATTGCTTCGAGAACCAAAGCCACTATCTCTTGCTTCCAAATCTGCACTTCTGGATCCAAATGTTCCGCCACCTCTTCCTCTTACGCTGCCGCCTCTGCCACCCCTCCCCGGAAAATCGCCTCTGTCGTTGCCGAAGTCACCATCTCTCCCTCCGAAGCCACTTCTCCTGAATCCGAATGAACCATCTTCCCTTTCGTCGGAGCTTATGGGCTTGTCGTCGTTCTTTTCGTCTCCAAATTTATCGCTATTCCAGCCAAAACCGGTCGCTCTCGTAGAGGCGCTACCCCCTCGTCCTCTAACTCCACCGCCTCTTCCAAGAAAATTTCCTTCTCTCAAATCAGCGTTGCGTTTTCGGAAGTCGCTATCGCCGGCTCCAAAGACGTCCTCTTTTACTTCGAAGCTTCCAGTCCTGGAACCAAATGCTCCACTTGCTCTTTCTCGAGTGCTGCTCGTGCTTGTGAATCCACCTGAAAACATCGAGGACATCAGGTGATAGTGTAATACCAAATGACAAGAAATAAATCTTCTTCCGCGATTTCCCAAAACACTCGCTCATATCCTCATAAGTCCGTTTTGTCTCAGTTAAACTAAAGCAAAATTAGGCGTGATCAGTCTGCTTCAGTTACTTTTCTTACAGAACTAAATTTAGATTTCTAAGAACAGTGCTCCGCCAAGAACAATTCTACTTGAATCCATTCGACTGTAAAGGTCCCCCTTTACAGTCGAATGGATTCACGGAGGGAAATGCCCTCTCAAACAGCATGAATCCCGACCGCACAACATGCAACACCACAACCGTTTTCGCCAACCGAGCACGGCGTATTTTGCTGGTTAAGGTGAATTCTTACGCCGGACTTTTTCTCCTACCTGGAACTCTTATTGTGTTTTGATCGAGACTCTGCACAGCTTTGAAAGCAGTTGGCACGATGGTTTCCTACTTACAAGGGAATGGTTTGAACTTCCCATGGAACTTTGAATGGAGACCTAGGTACATCGATAGAGCCTCGAATGCTGATTACGAATATGCAGATTAAAAGTGCTACGGGGACCTCCCAGACGAGATCTGGGTGGTCAAAGTTTTGAGTTCTGGCTCGTAAGCGCTGCTGATCGATGCCTCGGCAGTGCCACCGTGGCCTCGTGGTAATGGTCTCGTCAAACGCATGCGGGTTTGCATCCGGTTGGCGCGAAAATTTTTGCTTCGCTCCCTATAAGAGCTTCAACTCTAATTTTCGAAATTCTTCCGAATTTACGGCTCAGCAGGGCAAGTAGATCAAATACATCAAGTATACGACGTACTCGATCTGTATGGTTTGGTCATATCTGCCCTCTCTGAACATATTTTCCGACAATTCAAAGTTTTAGCGAGAAATTCGTTCATGGGAGATTTCGACCCCCTGAACACGAATATCACATCCTTCGACGAAAAAACGCTCGTCTGGCCAAATTGCGATTCTGGGCAAAACTTTGAATTGTCGGATGGGTAATATGTTCAGAGAGGGCAGATATGACCAAATCCATACTAGATCGAGTACGTCGTATACTTGATGTACTTGATCTACTTGCCCTGCTGGGCCGTAAATTCGGAAGAATTTCGAAAATTAGAGTTGAAGCTCTTATACGGAGCGAAGCAAAAATTTTCGCGCCAACCGGATGCAAACCCGCATGCGTTTGACTTGAAAGCGAGACCATTACCACGAGGCCACGGTGGCACTGCCGAGGCATCGATCAGCAGCGCTTACGAGCCAAAACTGGCTTTTCGCAAACTTTTGAAGTAACCGAATCGTTACGACGTGCGCGTGAGCGCATAAATCATTACTCTTATTCGGGCCTTGTTCCGTTTCGATGATTCAAGGTGTCTGTTTTGCATCAGCTTTTTACAGAAGAAACTCAGATGAGCTTTCGAACATAATCCGAATCCCTACAGGAACTGCTCATGGAACCGATCCCCCACGATGAGGGATTAAGAATGAATGCTGACCAAATCAGTAATCTCAGACTGTATGTTTGAAAGGTATTTCACCATAGCCGTAAATCCTGTGCAGTGCCCAGGAAATAAAATTACGTATGTATAGAACTCTATTTCTAACTGGTGCTACATGATGCTAACGCACTATAGCGCGTGGCTGCGTTCATACTTTGCGTCAGCATACGCCAGCGTGTAGCGTACGGCAGCGCCAGCAAGGACAAAAATATAGCTATTGGTCTAGCGATCATCAGCGTACGCCAGCTATTAAGTAGGTATGGATGTCAATCTGACGTACGCCAGCTTTTCGCAGGCAATTTGAGCTTGGACAAAATTTCCCGCGAAAACGCTGCTGCACGCTGGCAAAAGCTGGCATACGCCCGCGTTCGCTAGATCGACATCTACACTTTCTTAGTTGCTGGCGTTGGCGTATGCCAAAAACGTGCTGCAAAGTATGAACGCAGCCTATATCTGCGCTGCGCGATTGCCGCACGCGACTCCGGTCATCTGCGCTCGAATCTCCTTTCCTTGCTCACTGCTCAGTCCTGAGGACGGGAAGGCACATAACAAGCCTCGGCAAGAATCCTAACCCTAGATACATTTGTTTCTTAGCATCTTGCAGCACAAAATGCCCCGCCTTTGCATCAGACTGATGTGTTATGTTCCTGTTCTTCATCTATGACTGCCTTGAACAATCAAACAACCCCGAACACTGTGTCGGCTTGGGGGAGCAGGTGCCCTCCGAAGTTGCAGTCTTGGGAGGGGAACGGGGCGCAGGCGACAGAAGTCACGCGCTACATACTTCCGCACGGCAGACATCCCGCGCCGACGCGGGCCCCGTTAAATTACGTTGGCACCCATGAAAAATGAATTGAAGGCTTGACATGGGTAAGAAATATATAGAACAATACAGTATTGTTCATAAACTTTTTAGATAAAAATGCAAAAGGCACCATACACGAGGGAATCAAAAATTACGTCTGGAGCCTAAATCTGTATTGATATCCAACTTGGAACTACCTGTGTTAGCTGCGTAACTGTTTAGACCCCAATCATCTTCGGCAGCCACAGGGGATCCTGTATTCCAATCATCATCCTGTTCCTTAGCATTTCTATAACTTTGGTTGGAGAATGCGAGTCGGTCTGAAAAGAAAATTTAACAAATGAAAACTGTCATTAAAATCTTAACGATGAATGAGTTGGTAATAGCACATGAACAGCCACAGTGTTCCGCCAAGATTTACTGGCGCCAGTAAATGTCACATCATGTGCGATCGTACTGAGTTCAGCTTTACTCGAGAAAGGAATGGAGACTAGAGTAGTTTAACTAGTTTCTCGAGCATCTTAGATCATTCTTTGGCATCGCTTTCCTTGCGAGATAAACTCATGCGAAGATTCTCGCTTACTTACAGAGCAGTTAATTACGCCATCGGTTTGGAACTCATTTAGCATCTCAATGAACAAATCCCTAAACTTACATTATAGAGACTCATACATAGTGCTCATTAGGTGATGAATGACTCGTTTTATTTTTTGCTTTTCGCAATTTCGTAACTTTTTTCGAGAATCTCCCAGTAAGCGGCCTTTTTTGCACGACGCGCGAAGCATCATCGATGTTTAAGATCGATGTCAAATAGCATTACGGCCCGTACTGGAAATCATGTTACAAAGCACTCATCAATGTCCAGATCGAGGTCTCGAGGAGCTTTCCGCTTCTGCCAATGATGCTCAAGTGTTCTTCACCCGTTCGAGATCGGGGCAATGGGCTCACCTCACAACAGAACATCTACTTTTGTGTGCGCTGTCCATACTTTCAGTGAGGGTCTAGAGTGGACAGTGGTGTTCACCTGCCAGCCGGAAAAAGTAATTAGTCGACGTAGTCGGCTTGCAAGAGAAGCTGTGTTGCTTTACGAAATTTTGAGTGCAGTCCGTGAAAGCAAATTCCTTTCAAAACAAACCATCGATAACAGACTGGCCCTAGAACCACTGGCGGCCATAATCTCAGCGATTTCTGCCATTTTTTTGCGGAGGTATTTTGAAATTTTACGTCTGGCTAAAACCCTTTCCAGTAGTTTCACTCACTGAACACGAATATGACACCCGTTTGGTGAGGAAACACCTATGGTGTGCGCTACGGGCACCCGTACGCAAAGGACTTCTTGTAAGACGCAGGCGCCGAATCCTGTGGTGAACTAGTTGTATCTTCTCTTTTTATTCGGTTCTCTTTGTGCTGCGCGACTTCCCAGTTTTAACTACTTTGTATTACAATATCACATTTGCCCGTCAACTGCTTGAAGGATGAGGTTATTTCCACGATATTTTTTTTCACAATTCATGATAGTTTCCTTGCACTAAAACCCTTGACATTTCAATCAACTCATTGTGCGATTCGATAAACTGTGTTAGAAACCGTCGAGAAATCACCTGCATCGGCAGTTGGCGTGTCGTTCCAGTCTTCACAGTCTTCGCGGTTACTGAAACATAACTTTGACATGAAAGAAAGAGAACTAATTCCAAACCTACTCACTCCATGGTTGCGTACACTATACACAATACCAAAGATATCTGAAACGAAAAAAATAAAGGCCGAATCCAAATTGAAAATGAACGAGTCTTAGAGATGTTTGCGAAGAAGGAGTGATAAGAGCCAATAAAAGATGACTAGGTGGAAACTGCTTTACCATTACTATGTAAAAAAGATTCAATTTTATTCCGATATTGTCAGCGTCAAAACGCTTGCACTGTCCGTAGTTCCAACGAATGATAGCTTGAAGTGTGGTATGCACCAGACACTGACAATCGATCACTAATAAGGAGAAACAGTGTAGATAGGTGGTATTACAAAAACGGCAACAAGACTAGGTAGTCGATAAAGGTATAAGGATGATGCAGATGTCCTGTCAGTCAGCTGAGGGTTAGGCATTGTTCACAGTCTGCGGCCCAGCGTTTCTCTAGAAAGAAACGCTTCAGCGAAAAGCTTTCGATACGTATCGACGGGCGGTTCGGCGAAGCGGTTGGAAGGAAGACCACCCTGGCGTTTTTCGCTAGGGTGGAGCCTGCGAAATCGATACGTATCTCTTGCTTTTCGCAAAACGGCTGAACTGCGGCGGTTCAGCGGTTAGACGAAAAGCAAGAGATGCGTATCGATTTCGCTGGCGAAAAAACGCCAGGGCGGTCGAGCTAGCGTTTCGCGAAGGCGAAAAACGCCGCGGTTTGGCGAAACGCCCGTCGATTTGTATCAAAACCCTTTCGCCCAACCGCCAGTCGATACGTATCGAAAGCTTTTCGTCAAAGCGTTTCTTTTGAGAGAAGCGACTGTGAACAATGCCTTACCATTCGACGCGCACACTACGGAC
>MU967016.1:0-11320 GCA_036418165.1 Cooperia oncophora | reverse complement strand
TGGGTCGATCAACTATAAAAAAACTTTCTCAGCCCAAATACGATCTCCCATCTCCCATCGACCGCCTACGACCCCCCTCCCCTGCTTAGGAATTCCCGACCACGATGTGTTCTGATCTTGACCTCAGGCGGACTCAAGCAGGAACCTCGAGCCCACCGGGCGAGTACGTTATTCCTCACGCCGCCAAAGCGTCCTTTCACCCTCTCAGCTTGGTTCGAGTCCCACTTGGAATCGGGATACTTTCCCATTACCCTTTGACAGCATCTTCAGAGCGCAAACTGCGGCATTGAACTGCAGCTACCATAACAAAATAGCAACTGAAACATACAAAGCTTCAGCCTTACGAGAGGTGCAGCTCCGGTGGAGTAAGGGGTAGTGCACCCGCCAGGTAAGCATGAGGTGTGGGTTCGAGACTCCTAGAGTCAATTTTGCTGTTTCCAACTTAGCTTTCTTATAAATCTCCTGCGAAACCTTGGTCAAGAAAGTGAAAGAAAAAGTAAGCCGTGCGAAATGCAAAAGTGCTTGCAGAGAGATTTAGCAAGAGGCAAGGAATTGAACGGAAGAGGGGCTGCACGTCATAGTGCAACGAAGGAATTGCGTTAATAGGAAAAGAAAACGTCGTCTCTTCCTATTAAGCCTAGGGTGGCCATGATCGCAATGGTCAATGCCCCTATCTTCGACACCCTGCAGTACTTGGTCGCACTACTGATAATCGCCGCTGCAAAATGTTCTCCGATTTGAGCTTATCTGTAGAGGACATTCCTGACGTTTTTCCTTTACTTTTATGAACTTTTAATTTTGTCGTTATGACTTCAGAAAGCTCAAACCTTTTCTGCGCCATGCTAAGGTAACTTCTATCTTACTGTGTCATGCACTCCGCATCTATTCAGAATCGTGCCGCTGAACTGTCTGAAGTCCATCTGTCCCAAGCAGTGGTTGATGGATAGGCCAATGTGAGTCAGTGTTTCTGCTCTCCATGTGGGCTCCTGTGACATGGAAGGGGTTCGGCCCATCATATGCAGTTCGCGGTATCAACGAATGATTGTACTTGGTCGCTAGAGGGAGGAGAACGCATTCTGCTCAAGAAGCAGATTGTCTCAAATGCAAACGTTTCTTACTTCTTCCTGTATCATGTGCGCTTGTATGCCATTTCTCTTCTGCCACATTCGACAGCAGTGGTATTTTTTTGGGAGAAAAATTCTCTCCAAAAAGTTGCAGGGACAAGGATCTCCAAAAAGTTGCAGGGTCGGGGAAATCATTAAGACGATAGATAGGATCGGGAATGAGGAAGGGGCCAGAGGAGCAGTATTCGAAGTGGGTTGTAGTTTGCAAAAACTTCCCCCAAAAATAAGGCGTGCTCTGTGTTGTTCTTATAAAGGCCTTACATCAATGTATGTTTCCGTGACACGTTTGAAGTGACCCCAATGGTAAAGTGCTGCGTCGAGTCAGCTAGCGAGTAACGGCCCTCGGGACGTAGCCTCTTTGGGTGTCACGAACCATACCCGATGGGAGCCTTTTCTAGCCGAAGCAGCAGCTGGAGCTGATAGCTGGATGTTCAAGTCGATATCTAATGGGAAAAGGAATACCTTTGCTTTAATCCTCCTCAGAGTCCCTGTTAAAGTGCGCTTCTATAATTTTTTCATGATAGGGTACTACATTTAACTTCTGCCTTTCACTGTAGTTCACTATAAGCGCAAGCAAAGCCTCAGTAAATTTACGAGTGTCTTATTTTTGGAATATAGCGCACACTAGCACTTAGCCTCGAACCTTCTCGCGCGTTGACACATACAGCCGTTTTCTCTGCAAAAATTGGGGCTTTTCAGGGGTAGGGGGGACTGGATTTGGCGTGATCCCAATCCGCTCTGCAGCGATTGATTGAACGGGCAAAAGAGAACCATTGGTGGGGAACGGTCTGGCGTCGCTTCAACCTCAGTCCCCTTGACACGCTACAGCGTCTGCAGCGAGAACTACTGTACGTCTCTTCGACCCTGTGCCAATATAGTCTCGTTCTCTGCCGATGAGATGCGTGCCAGCGAGACTGGGGTGGAGCACTGCCAGCTCGTACTCATTTTGAAGCGGGTAAGCGACAACGCGTCGGCGAAGCCCATGGCTCCTTGACACGCCCCATCATTTGCAGCGAACAAGACTGTAAACGCGTCTTATACCCTCTACAATATGGTATTTGATTCAGTGGGAAACCTGCTGGTAGGATCAGGTCTAGTGACAGGGGGGAGCCATGTGTGCTATTTTTGCATATATTTTACGAAGACCTATAGTAGACTTTTTATTCACTGGAATAAAGTGGTTTTTCTAAACTTTACGACTGCGATCGTGCTTTTGTTGTACGCGTGCGCTTGTCCGGAAAATAACTTGTGACAGTGTCTATTTGCTACTGCATTTGGAGAGGGACGTTGTTTTAGGCCTCCCCTCCAGATGACTTATGCCCACAGGCCGTTCCTTCCTTCTCCAAGTGATGCTGTGACGTGAAAAGAAGGGATTTGGTGAAAATCCCAATGGTGGAAGTGACGAAATAGAGATTAGTTGTTGTTGTTGTTGTTGTCTCCTAGGAGGGAGGCTATTAAGCCTCACTCACGGATAACTTATGCGTCAACGGCAGTTCCGCCTGCAAACGAAGGCTTAGACGTCAAAAGGGAGGCTTGCTATCAACAGTGATAAGACAGGATATGATTGGATTTGGTGAAAATCCTATTGACGAAAGTGACGTGATATAAGAGAAGGACTAACATCGTCATGATATTTGAGAACTCATCCGAAGCGCGCTCTCTTCGCAGCATTTTCGCACAACTTTCGGAGTTAATGGGCTCTCACTCAGGGCATTTCCGATGGTTTTCTTTACATGTTTCTACACTTTTCGAGGCACAAAGCATAACATGCGTGTTTGAACTCTTTTTACTCACAGTTACAACGGCTAAATGCTCCCTCAGGTTGTGGCGGCGTTCAGGCACTCAGCCGAAATCGTGATCACTGTCCAGGGCCGCAGACTGGGAGAACTACCAGAGCTTGCGAATCTACCTGCAGCCCTCTTGGCACGGACGAAAACGATGAAACCATTTCTACTCGATTCTCTAACCCTACTATGATGGGAATGAGTTATGAGTGTGCTGTTCCGCATACCTCTAACACTCGAGCATAGGTTTCTTGGAGAAAAGGTTTTCTGGGTTCACGCTATCCAGCACATCAGCCCTCCTTCATTACTCTTTCTCGTCCTTACTGTGTTGCTCAATTTGCAGTTTTTCGTAGTCGTCTGAGATCGAATGGAGGAGTGGACTGAATGGAGGGGTGGACCGAATGGAGGGGCGTGCACCAGGCTTTCGACTTTAGCTAAAGGTCACTAGGACACCTCAAGGAGCTTGGCGGGGGCACCGAATGATTTAAATATGTAGGGACGCTGACCTGTGAACTCTTATGGCCAAAGTGCTTCAACTGTGTCACTCCACCGCTCATGGTGGTAGTTGACTTGAATTAGCAAAACGAACCCGCAAAGGCGCAAGGTGTCCCTTTCCCTTCTGAGCCGAATGGCTCCTCCGAGTTCTACGGATACTCACGGTAGTGTCCTTATCTCTTATTCCATCCGCAGAAAAATTTTGGGAAATAAGGTGACATGCAGAAGTGGACAGCTAGCTCTTCACCTCCAACGGGGTCCGACCCCGGCCACCTTGAGTCTATCTCCAAGAGCATGACATTTATTTATTTATTAATTTATTTATTTATTTATTTATTTATTCTACACTGTAGTAGTGTGCCCTAAACATCAGTAAAGCAAACCTAGCAGAATATTCATTAACCAATTAAAGCCAATAAGATGTAAGTGGGGCTTGATAGGGAGCTCGGAGAAAAAAAAACTAAATCGTTGCTGTGGTCGGACTTCAATACTAACGTATTGGAATTCCGCAAAAATTAGCTCAGCAAGTTTCCTTGACCAACACTGACTCTTTGCCAAAAACATCGCCCACCGTCACCATCTCCAGTGGCAACTGGCCCATTCAGTAGGTTCCTCTACCAACAGTGGTCCGGTAGAGTGCTTCAGTGAGAAACCAGCCAGTGGTGAGAACGCCGCGAGTGCTCAATCCATACCTCTTAGCACCTTCTAATCAAGAAGATATCAATTGTGTATAACAACAGAGAGTTTCTGGCTAAGGGTGGTCCGTGCTACTTTACCCCTGGAGGTCTATTACTCCGAACAAGAGCTTATCTGTTTAGTTTTCTTCAAGTTGCATATACAATCTGACACTGTCGATCGATCGGCGACGGCGCTCATCCCAAATTTCACCGAATGCAGTTTTATTACGCGATGAGCGAAAAAAGCGTAAATCAAGGCGGCCTGCGCTGTCGTCAGTTCCGTGAAACAGTGCTCTGTTCCTTTACAAAACTATTGGCCGTCATATTCCGGCCACACTTTTACGTCTACGTATGTACCAATCGAAGTTATTCTCTGACTTTCGGAATAGCGGACCACCTTGGTGATATTTTACATGTTTTCAATAACGAATCAGGTTATGATATTTTTCCTGTACCGATCAGGTGCTGCCCTTTTTCCTTGCACTAGCACGTGAGAAGTGGCCAGGTGGCTCTGCGCTTTTAGATCCTCTTGCAATCTTTCTGAACTGATAGCTGTTAAATGAGAAAGTTTCATTCAACCTCTTTCTATTAATGACTCAACAGTTACTACCTCCTCTCTATGAACCAGGCTCCTCTGCAGACCCCAGACCTAGGGTGAGCGCCTTTAATTGGCTCATCACGTATTCGCTTCCCCTTCTTCCCGCTCCCATAGCCCTTCACCTCGCTCTTAAGCGGGACTTCATCCAGAGTGAGCCAAGATGCAGATTGAGAAGCCTTCATAACTGGCATTATCACAGCCTCTCTACCTCCAGTACCTTCAGTTCTTCCTCCAGAACCAGGTCAATGCAGGCACAGCTGCGACGCCTACCGGGGTCCGGGTGAAAGGGGGAACCGTACCTGAAAGAGGAAAGTCGGCACAGGATTCCGCAACCGCCATCGAAACGCCAAGGGCAAATATACATTAGAATTCCTTACAGCTCCACTGGAGGATCCCGAAATTTTTCTCTGATACTACTACCCAAACCAATGTATGCCTATCATTGATTTACTAGTATGATTCAAACTGTCTTCCGAGCTGTATGACTTCTTGCATGAACGGTGTTCAAACTCTTCTCCTTCCCCCGCCCACCCCCTCCTCTCCCCCATCATCGAGGATGATCCGATCATGGCTGTGAAGCTGAAGCGTGACTAATACAAGGATGAGATAATCTTGGAAAGGCGTTTATCAGGCAAACTTGTCGTTCTTGGGCGCTGTCCGTTCTGGAGGGGCATTCTGCCTTCACTTCTACCAGTTCCTTTGGTCAGTTCCTAAATTAACAGGGCTCAGTTGTGTGAGACCTGTAGACCTTTGTGAAGCTGCGCAGTGGAACGATTGAACCGTCTCGGTATGAGAATTATCCTTGAGAATTCACTTTAACAGCATGCCTGTGAAAGCTTCGCAGTACCGTGTTGGGCCTCACCCAAGCCGAACTACTCCTCATTCTTTATTACTACTTGCTTTCAAATTACTGCCGCCTCCACCTAGACATGTGCTGCTCTTCCACAGGAAAACCAAATTCGACCAACACTGGCTCATCCAGGCACGTCCATTCCATCTGCATTTATAAGTGTTAGTAGAAACTCGTTTGGGCCGTCTTCCTGACCCCGAAGAACCCTGTTCCCAAGAATTTGCGTACAGCTACCAGCGCTTGAATCAGGGCTTTGAACCATTCTGCGAAATAATTCTTACCAAATGAACAGCAGATGGGTGGAAACAATGACGGCCAGTAGGAATGGAAGATTGCGATCTTAGGAAACCTTTTAATCTGGGCCGTTTTTTTTCAGCGGTCAGCTCCTTTATATTCGTGCGCCTTCCCACGAACAGAAGTATTTGATGGTTCGAGTCTCCTCAGTTCTGCCAGCGCTCACTGTTTTACCCTCATACACTGTGCAAACTTCCTCAAAGGATAGTCACGGTTTATCATGGCTAGACGTTAAAAATGTACCCTAAATCACCCATAGGTCACGCTAAATGTGCCCTTCAAACCAAAGAAAATTGCAGCGTGACGTTGTATGGCTTGGTTTGCTTGACCATAGATGGCGCTTGTGGTGGCCACTGGTCGCTCTGTGCTGCGTTGTTCTGTGCCTCGAGCAGGCGGGTCGCCCTCCCCCTACTGCTGTTGTCGCTGCTGCTTTTTTTGCAAACTGCAGCTCTCTGTTATTATCGACGTTTCCAAAGTGCATTGGGCATGGGTGTCTTGCCGTTGCTACTCCTTCGCACTCCTTACTCTTAAAGATCTGTCCCTCAAACTGCTCCACGTTAACTCGTCCATGGCGCGTCACCATGAAGGCGGTCCGATCCGATTATGCTAATGAGACATGCAACGAGCATGCTATAGTGGAGCAGTCAGGAGCCGTCCCTCTTTCTCCGGGCTGAATGAGGCCTATTTTCGCTAGTTCCAGAACAATTCGATCTTCTCATGTTTTCTCACTTTTACAGTCATCTCGAAAGACTTATAAGGTCACAAGCTTCCGTTTTCGCTGATAATGCGTTGTTTCGTGTGGTTTCCACCTGCTCATTTGGAGAGAGGGGACGTTAAAAAAATCGCCGCTGCTACTGAAATACCTGTAGGAAGACGCTACCTGAATTGGATTTCCTCTAGGTCATCTAATTCTTTTCTCTGTATCATATTACCATGTCGATTACAAGTATCCAGAAGACCACTACATGGGGATTAGAGAGCTTTTGATGAATGCCCCTTGTCCTTTTTTCACGATTGGATTTTGGATTCCACGATTCATTGGATGCATGATTAGATGGTAATCCCATACTAAATGGCCGATGTCGTGCACTTTTCTAGATTGTTGAGGAATTAGGAGGCCAGTAACCGCTGAGAAGGTGGGGGGGGGGCACTTTGTGGGCGCTTGGTATACAAGCTGAGTTGAGTCGTGTCAACTATCTACATATAGATACCGTACATTCGTGTATCATCCTGCAAGTCCTGTAAAGTGCCGTTAGGTACTGTAAGCTCCTGTCAATCCTGGCGAAATGGCAGCGTCAATGGGACGCCATTTCCGCTATTTTTCCAAACCTTGACCAGTCAGTTTCAGTCTTTTGACAAGTTCGACAGGAGCTTACAGGATGCTTGACAGGTGACAACGAGGCTCACAGGTTGTCAACAAGGTTGTCCGGAAAATTTTGAAAACTCTTATGAAGACTTAAAGGCACAGTTCGTTCCTCCGGTGGTGGGGAAATCACTAAATGGTACTCAGCGAACCTTGTGCAAGGACCATGTGAAGGCCTGTGAATTAATGTGGCCAAGCAGTCTATTTGTATCATAGCGCAGATTGCACAGATTTCATCAGAGTGGTGCATTTAAGTTAACATGAACTAAGAAAAGGGACTTGAGAAACTGCGATATGGCCCTCTTCCCGCTAAGCTGAGCGGTGCTGACTTAAAAGGCTTCTTTGGCACTCATCCTGCATGACATCGTAAGATTCGTCTCGACTAATCTGCGCACTGGGCTCCCATAAAGAGGTAGTTGAAGCGGTGTGGATTCAAATTAATTATGATCCGGGGAAGCTTACATGATCCAACGTTCAGAAAAGCTCAGCACCTTGCTTTTAGCTGTTTGCTCATTTTTCTATTTCTCTTTCTTTTCTATTTCTCGGTGCCCTACTAGTTGGGAAGAATTCCCTGTGGTAATGTTGTGGAAAGTTCCGATCCATTCAAATAATCGTTTCATCCGTGCCACTGAATTTCCTAGGCTCAGGGAAATTCTTCTTGGTGGTGGGACCCCAAACGGTACGTAATTGAATTCTGGCTTAAAGAACTTTCCGCGAATTAAAATAAGCTATGACTCTTCAAAAAATGTGTTCGGACGATCCGGAAGGCGATTTTTGAGGCTGCGCTACTTTCAAAATGTGAAAAACGGCAAGAACTCCGCTAGAAGCTGACTAATTAGGCCCATGGAGCCCACGCCGCCCCACTGGCTGCTAGCTACTAGCAGCTAGCCACTATGCTTTCCTGCTCCTCATAACATTTCGGACTGCTTTTTCTGCTGCTTTTCTCCGCTAATCAGATATTTAGCACTTTTCCGTTCGTATTTGAGTTCCGTTTCCCGCAGTCTGCGGTCGCGAGCTGTGCGCGATAAACTAATGCTAGGTTTTTTTCATGACCGTGCACTACAGTCAAGCAGGCAACGTCAGAGGCTACACCACGTTTAAAAGTTGAAAAACAGCAAGCAAAACGCAGGGCGCTCAGGTTTAGGCCCACTTGCGCTCGATAGGCATAAGCCACTAAGTGTAGGACCGGAATAATTCGAAAACCTACCGTATCTTTTTCGTGGCGGGATACGCATCTACTCTCACAACGTTTGCGCGACACGTGCGCGCATCTCAAGCTACATCTGCTCTTGATGATGCGCGTTCAGATGGGGATTCTGGGGTCGAAACTTGTTAAAATATTTTTGTCCGCCAACGCGAGCCAAGAGGCTTTATTTCTGCGTATCATGATAGAGCTCTCTGGGCTATCTGATGTTGGTCAATTGTGAGGATACGATACTATGCCATAGTTACTGCTAACAGAAACGACAGATCGATCCATGAAAATCGTGAAATTTTTCCGTCCTTGGACATTTAAGAGACCGCGTGGTAGTTTTCCCTGAAACATTTGCCTCGTATCTACAGGCGTTCATCCGTAGATTTGCGACACCGCGTTTCGCTGATATCCTTCGGGCCGAGCGTTCCTGATGTAGGATTTATTATTGCCCCTTAAAGAAGAATGATATTAAGTTTTATGGTGTAGCCTACCTCAAAACCACAACGATAAATGGGGAAAAACCGCCGTTTGCCATATTCCCATGAAAAACAGTTCCTTTTGAGGGGTGCGGCTTGGTTCCCGGTGATCATGTAACGATTACGCCTTGTGCTTATTCGAGTACGGAAAAACCTTTTAGTCGATGCCCCTTACCGGAAACACGACAAGATTGATTTTCTCACGTAAGCCTTGTAGAAGATGAGACCTCATGAGATTCAATCGCTCTTTTATCAAAATATTTTACAGCTTTGAAATGAGTCCATCATGTCCTTTGGAGCATTTCCGTTCTTACTGTGAAGTAGATTTCGTGCTCCTCTTCGAGTCGGTCATAAGTCTAAAAGAGTTGTTCCAAGCAGGCTGCACAAAAATGAAAAAATGGAAGTCACGCTTCTGTGGCTACTCCATGTCGCCCGTTCTGGGAAACTGGTATAGTCTATGCGAGCGAACATGAAATGGATTTTCATTCGCCCCACAGATGGAAAACGCGGAAGCACTAACATCCTTGACAGAATGGAACGAATCCTCCACGTCCCTAGTCTTACGATGGCCAAAGAGCATGCGCTGCACGATCCATGCGGGGTCCGGCCGCGAAGGGAAAAGGGGGGGGAACCACGGATAGGTTTTCGAATTATCTTCCGTCCTCATCTTATTGGCTTATCCGATAGTTCCACGCCGGCCCTCCAGCGCCGTGTCGTTAAGACTGAGACTGACCATTGCGCTCGCTGCCCGTCGTTTTCTGGCCTCTCTCGTCTCTTATCAGTGTCTCGCCGATTTTTGCAAGCCGCAGTTGATCTTGACCACCTTACGCTCGTCCGATGCATCAATGATCAATTGAAATAAAGACAGTCTTATTCCGGGCGCTTTTTCGTGGCTCCTCTTCTTCAATAAGCCAACAATCACAGGGAAATTCTATTTTTGAACTGTATTTTACCTATGAAGAGTGGTCGCGGGAATTGCCTTTAAGAGTACCAGTGACCTAAGTGGCACATTTCGCGGCTTCACAAGAGTGCACAGGTCTCATCAATGTGAGACCTCTCAGTTAACCTTAATTCTCATGAATAGCTAGCGAAATGCCACTCCCCATTCATCCCTCCCTAAGCCTAACAGTACGGAGTCAATTATGCTTCCTTGACACATCCTCTGGTTAAGCCTAATGCGAAGTAGTTTGCTGGTTCCCGATGCACCATGCATGAGGCACCTACGAAGAGATAGTTGAAAGGGGTCTTTTCTACATAACGGTGTACCGTACAAGTTGCTGAGATCCGATCCCTCAGGAATGTTAGAATTTTCCTGACTCTCGTTTGCAAATTCTTGCTTACTGTGTTGCCCTTGCACCTACCGACACCCAGACGGAAGTTTTCAAGACTTGTTTCCCAAGATGTTGAGCCGAGGCCTGTAATAACTGGATTTCATGCAGTTCGGAAATTACTCACTTCAATATTCAATATTTGGTGCAGTCCTATTAGGTGCTGCGTGGAGAAAGGGGCTTTTCGCTGATTTTCATCGATATACTCGAAATCCCTGAGATGGGGTAGGCGTGGCCGCATGCTTCAATTTAACCTGAAGGTGTCTTTGCTTCTGGTGAGATAACACCACTGAAATATTCCACGAGTAACCAGTTCCGTGCCATGTTCAAATGCCACGCCTACTCTGGCTCAGGGATAAGGAGTGTAACTGTGAAGGCATGTAAAATCCTGTAAAACCATGCAGTAGAAAGGGATTTGTTAATGCTTGACAAGATTCTACATTTGTCACCAGGGTGCGACATGTAATTCAACAGGGACTAGCAAACAGCGAGCGAAAGCGCAACATGCCTCCCCCCCCCTTTAGGCCGAACAGTGCTTTATTCAAAATAAGACAGAGTATAATATAAAATATGAGAGCGTTGAACATTTGTCAACTACAGTAGGCTAGACTTATAGTATTAGCGCCGCCGCAGAATTCCAGGAACAACTTTTGATCCCGATTACCTGCCCACGAACTTATTATGTACTTTGTTGGATTCTGCATTCTGCAATTCGGAATTCAAAAAAGGGCTTGCCCGAAAAAAAGGAAAAAGCGAAGAGCTTCTTCTCTTTTTCCTTTTTTTTCGGGCAAGCCCTTTTTTCTACTACGTGTTGATCATTCATTTCAGTTGTGTTATTTGCTGCCGGTGCATGAAGTTGCACGGGTAGATTGCTAGTTCGAGCTCAGTAATGGCTTAATCAGCTCATTAATCTGCCCTTTGAGGAGTTACGTATCCCATAACGACACGTATTTCTATCGCAAGTTAATGTTCTCGTTATATGCGCCATATTGATTTGATTGCATTATACAAGATTTCAATAGTATGGTAATGTTCTCAAAAAAATGCTTGCTTTGAAGACCTGCATTTTCGATAAAATGGATTTTTCTGCTTTTTTCAGTATTTTTTTGTAATGATTCAGGAAGGTCGGTGGTTTC
>MU967015.1:13657-30437 GCA_036418165.1 Cooperia oncophora | reverse complement strand
TATTCTTCAATTACTGAAGTGCATATTTAGTGTTTTCAAATTTCAAATTATTGTAGCCATTGCCGTTCCAGGCGTAAAATTGGAAGCCAGTGAAAGCGTCGAGATCAGAAACACTTCCGATGGAGCCTGTCGTGTACGAATCGCAAGATTTGGCAAGGAAGACGTTGGTGTGTACATGTGCGTGGCGAAGAATCCTCTTGGTGTTGCCGACACAAGATCGACGTATTCTGTTGAAGGCGAGTGATCCAAAAATTATTTAGAAGCCATTTTCGGCGCACTTCGGCGGGAGGGGCATTTTGCACGTTCGCAGCCAATCGCCTTCGAAACGCAAAATAGTAATTCAAAGAAGTTTTCAGTTATGGAAATGGAAGAAGTTGTTGAGAAGAAAGAGTATGCCCCACGATTCAACCCAGGACTCGAAGATAGGACCGTAAATCTTGGACAAAGTGTTCATCTCTCCTGTACTGTCGACGCGATTCCGAAAGCGAGCGTGAGCTAGGAATTTTTTTCCAGAGCTTGGCCATGGAATCTCTTTGGCAAAAAAAAGTTTTCTGTGATCTCAGGCGCCCAGCTCTGCTGATTGTGTGAGCAGAAGTAGGTTAACCACTGTGACTTCCCCATTGGTGCTCTTCAATTCCAAGGCAGAAGAGAAGAGAGGCGCACCAATGAGGAAGACAGATGATTGGCCTGTCTCCGCCCATGCGATCAACTGCACCTCCAAACAGGCTATAGTGCCCAAAACTCACAGAAATTCCTCTTTACCTTTCACAGTGCGAAAACCACCTGGTTCAGATCATCTGGTACAAAGACGGTCTACCACTGCGTCCGGTGTCGTTTTTCACCTCATCACAGCTGAAGATGTACACGCTCCTGAAATCAGTGAACCTACGGAACTCCACTTTTAAGTTCTATATACTTGTTCGCATTTTTTAAGCGCAGATCGCATGTAAGCTGCTAGTAAAGGCACAGTGGGCGGCAGATTACCCAACCATAGGAGCCTTCCTCATTGGTGCCGCCCATTTAAGCGCACCAATGAGGAAGGCTCTATGGTTGTATCTCCGCCCTTTGGGCCTTTACTGCAACATCATTGTATTACTTCATTTTTTTCAGCTGACGAAGGTGCTACCGATGCTGTGCGCTGAAATGAACATGGACTACCAACACTAGCTGCTTGGTCACTGTGAAAGTGCCAAAGACTGAGGTCCGTCAATGTCTTAGATATTTTCAGCTTCTGGTGAATGGGTTGCTTACGCTATGAGACGAGGGTATTCAGGACAAGCAATCCAATAAGGGCGTCTACAGGGGTGGGAGGAATTTATGGGCTCAGAACTCATTTTCTACTTTCGGTTTTGCATGCATCCTTTCTGAATTACCTATGAGGTTTCAAAAAGTAAAGAGGGTAAGGCGATGTTCGTGGGTGGGGGAAAGTGTCCTACGGAAAGGTGTACGGGAGGAAAGGCCAGCGAATTCTTGGGGCATTGTTAGAAGCAGTGGGTAGATGTTAGAATTACTGCCGACGTAATTGTTGGAGTGGCGGAGGAGTGTGGCCAAACGTTTTTCGCAGCCCTTCCATCACTAATGTTGGCCCGCAACCGCCCGCTCACCTTCCCCTCCCCCCGCGCCATCGTGCTCACTGCCTTTAAGTCATCGTCTGAAGTACTATAAATGGTTGGTAAGCCAACCTTTGTAAAGTCATCTATCGTCTTGTGCGCAGCGGATTCTGGGGCGTTTCAGAGAAGCTATGTTTGACGAGCCAACTCGTTCTCCACCCGTTGTTGAATCCGACACGCGACAACAGTTGTGGAAAACGGATGGGCACCGCGGCACAGGCCCAGTCCCATGACACGCCTCAGCATTTGCAGCGAAACAAAAGTTATATTTTTTTTTTTTTTTTTTTTTTTTTCTTGGATTGAAAACATTAATTATGCCCAACATTCACCCCCCCCCCTAATTTTACTCCATAAGGTACAGCGCAGTATCTCAGTACATATTTCGTTTAGCATTACCGCATCCCACATATGAGTGTAGGGTGAATTAAACCGAGCACCTTTTTGTATTTATCCCTTCTTCCTTCCAGCCTATTTTCCTATTTTTTTCAGGCAAAGAAAGAAGGTGAAGAGCCATTCTTCACCAAAGGACTCGTCGACATTTGGACTGATCGTGGTGATTCGTTCACACTGAAATGCGCCGTGAAAGGCGATCCGTTCCCGGAGATTAAATGGTAAGGAAATTATTTTGGCGATCCAATCGCAGTTCGGCTTGGAAGGGCTTTGCTGGTTTTCTTTCGGTTCTGCCAAATGCTCTGTAATGCAGACTTGCAATTCTGATAAATCTATGCAACAAGGAAAGCTTGGTTTTTTATGAGGAGTTACAGTCTCAGCCAAGGTGTGCGTGGTAAACAGGAACTAGCAAAGCGAAATTAGGAAGTCGTCTTAAAATCGCGACTTCCGATCCGCAATGCCGTGAATGCACTAAGGCTCTCAGAATCTGGACATAAGTAACTAGTAGCTACAGCCGGCGAAACCAATTGGTATTTAGAAGTAACTCTCGGCTATTCTTTGGCCATCTCTCAGAATTTGAAGGTTTTGGCGCAGAAAAGTGGGGGGGGGCACACTTGTAAGCGTCCGGGTATTCTTGTCAGCTACAAGCTTCGCTTAAATCCTGTAAACTACTGTTAAGTACACTGTAAACTCCTGTGCTTGCTGAATTAAGTAGTTGCCGTTTGAGGATTTTTAACAAGGTTGGCGGAAGTTTAGAGGGTACTCAGTTTACTCACTCAGGGGTGATAGCAAGGCTTACAAGGTGTTGACAAGGTTGCCTACTCACATGTATACAGTTTACAGGATTTGGTATGCTGACAAGCGCTTACAAGTGTGCCCCTCCCCAAAGGCTATTGACGCAAGATTTTTTTTCCCGGAGAACTCCAAGCAACGTCCGAATTTTGGCGGTATTAACAACCCTTCTTCATTCGATTTCCTTGAATGAAAAATTTGCCCAGGTACCGCCAACGGAATTTTGGTCCGTGATTCAACAAGGACAACGATTGAAACGTCTCCGGATGGCACGTGTTCATTGACGGTGAAAGAATGCACGATGAGTGACGAAGGTATCTACAGATGCGAAGCGGAGAACAAGCATGGAAAGGCTAAAACTCAAGCCACGGCACATGTCCAAGGTGAGCGCCAGCGATTCCTGCCACCTCATAGCCAGTCCATATCCCAATGATGGGGAGGGCGTGGCTGCGTACTTCATTTGAACAATGCATAGGACGCGTTTTACGCGATATTTCCATTCAAAACAGCCGCTATCCTCTCTTGTGATGCACAAAGATATGGTTGCAGTTGTCCAAAGCAAGGTATCCCACCCTAATAGCAGCCGCTGCCGCGCTCAAATGAAGTACGCAACCACGCCCACTCCATCTTCAGGATATGCAGTAGACGGCTACGCATTATTATGACTATTTCAGTGTCGCTTGGCAAAGGTGATATGCCCAAGCTGGAAATGGGATCTCCACCGAGATTCATCATTCCCCTGGAAGATCAGACAGTCCTCGTGGGCGGAGTTATCGATCTCGAATGTAAGGTCACCGGAGAACCAATGCCACAAGTGAAATGGTCCAAGGATGGTGGCCCCATTTGGGATGATTCACGTTATGAATGGGATATTGACGAGGCTAAGGTGAGTTCAACTACTCGTGAACAACGGTATTAAAAAGAAACGTGAGAACCAGGATATCGTCGCAATAAGTCGGGGCGGTATCAAAGGTCTGGAATGGGCTCGCCTCTGATTGCCTTTATTGATCGATTCAGGACAAAAACAGCCAATGGTGGGCGGGGTTTACGACATCCCTCCAACCTCCCCCTTCCTTACTGCTTGCGACGATATCAACTGAACTATTCCTTAGGAATTGATCCAGTAAATAGGGTGCGGGACAGGAGATCCGAGTTCTGGCGACAAAAGAGGCTGGTTCGACGGACGGTGCGGCAGAGGACCCCACTACGGCCGTGTGCATGTTCTTGATGCGCGACGCCACTTGCACCGCCGCAACACGGATCTCCTAACCCACACTCGTACTTTCGGATACTTTTAGTGTTCAGATTATTTTCCATGAATTTTTGTAATCTCCAGGGTATCTATCACCTGCGAATACAATCGGCGACGGTACACGATGAAGGCACCTACCGATGCGTTGCTACCAACGAATCCGGCTCTGCGACAACCAAATCCTTCACTCGTATCGATGGTTAGCGACTTCTGACATATACTTGTTTATTTTTATTTGTTCATTTATTTATTCTAATGCAAAATGTGCATGACTACTTATAATCGGCGCCGCGAATGCTGTGGCTTATAAGGTGAGGGCTGGATTTGGCGCGGCGCTAGCCCCAATTCACCTATTAATAGTGCATACAGGCTTCAAACAGTTGTTAAGGAAACGGAAGCTGACGCGCCATATCCAGCCCCCACACACCTCAGCATCTGCCAGTGAAAAATAAGACTGCAGCCGTAATTCTGCGTGACGCGTTATCCATTCTCTCAGATTAGAGGCGAGAGGTATGTGAGGGGTCAAGCGGGAGCGTTTTACGGCAAGTTTATCCACACTGCACTGATTACACTGCAGTAATTAGCCTTTATGATGAGAATAAATTTTTGAAATCTGTACTGATCATGTGGGCTGGTCAGGACCAAAACAGTGGTTTCTTCATTGGTGGCTCTTTATCGTTTTAGAGGTAGAGGTGGGTCTGTCCACCGTCCTGGAGGAAGATGCTCCAAGAAAAGGGGCCAAGCGCCCTAGCACTGCACTCCGCCCATAGAGTTCGCGCATAGACGGCGTGCTGCAATATTATCTTTTAACTTCTTAGATTAGTATTACTCTCTGAGTTTGATTCCCTGAATGCAATTTCAAGATGGCGCCTTCTCCATGCCAAGCTTCCATCGAAGAGCGTCCCGCCACGGTTCACCATTCGCCTGGGTGATGCTCGTGCTGTCGAAGGCCAACCTCTGCGATTCGAGTGCAAGGTGGAGGGATCGCCGCTGCCTGAACTAACCTGGCATAAAGACGGAGTTCAGGTGCGTCACTTAATTGATGACTCTCGGCTAGTTCACGTCCTGCCGTTGGGAAAAATTCCTGCACAGAGTACAGTTCCTCTCCCGAAATTTCCTCCTCTAATACGGCCCTCCTGTCCTCTTCCCCACTTCGCACTGTTGCTACTGTTTCTTGAGTTTTCTCCCACAGAAAGTTTCCCCTTTCCCCCAAGAAGTTGCCGTCGAGCGAGACGGGGAAGCTATAGCAAACCGGAACAGCAGAAACCGTGACAAGTCAACATTCGAAAACTTCTTTCAGAAGTCAAATTGACCCCCCCCCGTCAACTACCGAATACGATCCCCTCTATGTGGATCCCCAAAACGAGGCGTGCCGTGCCCTCAAGTTCTCTAGGCTTTTCCCATTACAGATCCAACCTTCTGATCGGGTACAGCTCAGCATGGAACCAGATGGTACCGCTCGGCTTGTCATTCCACAGTGTTGCATGGACGATGAAGGTAAGGTTCTCCTTAGCCATGGGACCTTCTCTCACCGCAGACTTTACCTTTCAGGAATTTACCGAGTAATTGCCACAAATCCTTCTGGCACTGTCCACGACAAAGGTAACGCCACTATCAAGAAGGCTCCTCGTGACCGAGAACGATCAGCTGAACGCGATGAATTCGACGCCAATAAGGTCCCAAGAGTCGTTGAACCTCTCGAGAATGTTAAGGTGAGAAAGACCTGTAGCAGGATATTGATCGTTTCCAAAAATCGATGACTCTCCAGATCCCCGAGAAGCAAGGATTCCGCCTCCGCTGCAAGTTCAGTGGTGAACCGAAGTTGTCCATTAAATGGTTCAAGGATGGCGAACGGGTGTTCCCGTATGGAAGGCTGAAGCTGGTTTGTCCCGTTTTTGTTTATCGATTGGTTTTATTGATCACACTGAGCTTTGTACATGAATGTTCTTCAGTTGGAATCTCCCGATGGAGTATGCGAGCTGATCGTGGAATCATCAATCCGACAAGATGCCGGCGGCTACAGATGTGTTGCGGAGAACGCCTACGGATCTGCAAGAACCACCTGCGACGTTATCGTAGTCCGTGAGTATACTGTAATTTGGGGTCATCCAGGGTTTAGGCTTACATCACACCTCCGATGGGTGAGCTTTCTAATGAAGCAAAATATGCCAATTATAGGTTAACGTCAGCGTACTTCAAGGGCATAGTCCACGCTGTTCGTTTGGGTGGAGCTAGCCCTACCACTGTGACATCCTCATTGACGCGCCATCTTTTTGGTGGTAGTGCATCAATGAGATGTGCGCAATGGCTGGCCTGACTCCACCCCTGCTATCAGCGAGCACTGTGCCGTTTGATCGCCACGTATGGAAATCAATGATTTTTGCAATTTTATAGGTTTATCAGACTTGGAGGGTGCGTTTACTGTCTTCTAGTAGAGTTGTATCATATTGATTTATCATTTTACTAGTTCTTCCTAGACTTTAGCCTTTTATTTTACTTTCATTTTATTTTCTAGCCTTTTATTTTCTTTTTTTTGTGTGGTTAGAAGGAGAGTTTCATTGAGTTGAGTTAAAGGCGCAATCCATTCTGATCATCTGAGCGGCGTCAGGGCATCCCGTCAGGGCATCCCACTGTGCCTTTCACGGAGCAAGAATGTGCTCCCCAACGATGAAGGCACACTGTCAGCACTGACTCCGCCCACACCGTCAACGTGGATTGCCCTTTTGAAACTGAATTAGAATTTTGTTGACCATGTGAAGGAACAAATCGTACTTTTAATCGATATTGATTCAGAGAAGGAACGAAAACCTATCACGGACTTCGATGCTACAATGAAAGAAGGCAAGGCTCCAGGATTCAGTGTACCGCTTACGGTTCGGCGAGCAAAGCCGGGCGCTGATGTTACATTCGAATGCGTTCCGTACGGAAATCCGTTCCCACATATCAAATGGTTGAAGGTAAGTGCGTCAACGCGACCCTTAAAATGTCTGCGAAAAGGCAGGTGGATGGAGAGCAGGGGCAATTGGGAAGAAGAACTTTGAGGGACAGGAACGAGCAAAAAGGCATAATTGCCTTGTGAAGGTTGAGAGTCTCAGCAAGGGTTGTAGGGTTCCTTTGCGGGTTTCGCCTCTTCGTTTCTGGTCGTCTACCTCTATCTCACTCGTTTTCACTGAAGACAATCGGGGCGTGTTTTGGCGCAGCGCCAGTTTTTTTCCCATTGGCAAAGCCGCAACGATGTGTGAACGGGCTGGCGCCGCCCCAAGCCCATGGCTCGCTCACGCGCCCTGACTCTCTTCTGTGACCACCACTAAAATTACCCCTCGATAGTTACCCAGTCAAAAAACATTCCGGGATAATCAGGTGAAGGAAAAATGGGACTGTAGCATCCCGCTTTATGGTGAATAGGAGGGGCGTTCTAATCAGGATAGCTCAGATGTTGTGAGTCTCCGCCCAGCAGTTATCGTGAAATGTGTCTTTAAGCCATCCAGAAGAAGGGCGTCGCTGATAGAGGCGTCCTATGTATTGGACAAATCCACAATTAATGAGAAAATAAACAACAGCTGTGCTTAAAAAGGAATTTGGTTGATCCATAAGTTAAACTTTATATTATTTCAGGACGGAATAGAAATCGTTGAATCGGCTAAGGTCAAGTTCGAAGCACTGGAAGATGGAACCCAACGTCTCCATTTGTCCGAGGTGGACTTCTTCAGCGAGGGATACTACCGTTGTGTCGCGACCAACGAACATGGCACTGCTTCGACCAAGGCTGAACTGGTCATCGACGGTACGTCATTTCAGTGGGCATGGAAAGGTGAGAGAAGGGAACCGGGAAGGTATAAAGGGAGGGACTGAAGCTTACAAGACGATGAAGCTGTAGAAGCAACCTTAGCAATGTAGGCTACTTGAAAGATAACGCGTAGCAGGAGAATTGGACGATTTCCCATGGAGAGCGAATGGCATGAAAAGGGACGAGTTCCCATGGGGACAACTTTCGGAGGCGCGTTTTTCAGGAGGTCCTTATTGCCAAGCGTAAGAGAAAGTAACATTTCGATGCCTTCACCGCGCTAGTGCATGTTATGTCGAAGAAATGGGCCATTCCGCTGTCGCGAACGATGACCGATTTGCCCAGAAGCGTGTCGCGAGTCTCCTGACCAAGAGGATCTTACCGAAAATCACCTACGTTGTAGTTATGCACACTGTTGATTTCTCTCTTTAGGGAATCTCCATTCAAGAAGATCTGTTGCATTTGTCCGCGCCGGGTACCGCGCGAATTAAACGCCCGTTGCGCGCGGCCGAAACGGTTAGACGATTTATTCGCGTGAGCGACTAACTTGCGCGTTGCGCGACAAATGTGAAGTTCGTGGAAAATTCAGAAAAGTGAAAGCCACGTTTGAAAAATAGAATATTTATCACTAATCTGCTAAAATACGCGAGATCATTGAAGAAGAGAACAAAAAATGGCAATTATTGATGCTTTTCTTCCCCTATGGCAGGCTAGGGTTTCAATTTGCAAACAGCTACCGCATTATACTGTGATAGTATCCGATCTGCATAGTGATTAATCCATTTCCCACGTCGATTCATCACCTAAATGACGTCATCTGGGAGGAATTAGAATGGATGAATGCGCCTGAATGCACTCACCAAAACCGCCAATGCTCGTCTACCAAATGGCATTCCCCGATCCCAGTTCTGATAGGTAAAAGGCGTTCCTGTAAAGGTCATGACATTCACGAAATCCTGGAATTTTGCCAGAAATCTACAGTACCGTCCATCCATTTCCATTTATGACCGTTGTTGGAACGACCGAACGCCCCCAACATCACAAAGTCGAAGTTTGGATTCGTTTCACGCGCCAGATCTATAACATTGAAACTAATCGATATATCGACTTTCTGTAAGGTATCGACGGTACAACGAATCGATATATTAATTTTTTTGTGGAGTATGGCTGGCTGACCTTTAATGAACTGGTTTTCTAGCTCATCTCCTATACTGGCCAGCATTGCGTCATGATTGCTCTCAGAACCTAAAACCATTGAAATTCATTTTTGAAGTGAGCTAGTAGCTAGATGTCCTACCGTACCCAGCTGAAAACATCGATTGTCCGCGTCCAGTATAGTCATATTGGTGCGGGTTATGGCCCGATAACAGGACTGCGTAGCGTCCATATACATCCAATGCTTTGGACAGTAACGTATCACAGGACGATGGAGCCGTTTCTCACAGATTACGGTAGCTGGCTCATCGCATGCAGCGTTTTGCCATTCTCCGGTTGTCGACTGTATGTGGACGCATTTACTCGAGCGGTCGATAAGTTCGACACCATTTCCGTGCGCCCAATTGGTAAAACGTACGATTTTGCCTGAAAATTCCGAAATCCATTTGCTTGCATGGCTTCTGTCATCTCAAGGGCAGAATGCACGCTGATCCCATGTTTGAAGTTAAGGCTACCATTACTTCTTCCCTGTTCAAATTGGGAGGAGGAGGTGGAAAGATGGTAGGTCTGACTCCACCCACACGACTAGCGTGGAAAGTGCCTTTAATATAACCAACCGTTAGGCCACCGTAGAACAAAACCAGGCGAGAAAAGTCCTGCAGCACCGTCGATGATGTCGAATCGTGCCCTTGCGTCAATCCAGGCGGCCGTGTTTGGCTTCATTAGATCTGAAACTGCCACTTGGGTACATCGGTATGATTCCAGAGTTTCAATACTGTTATCGATTCTTTATGAGGAACCATTAACATTTATAACGGGTCTTAAAACGTAGAGTTTTGTTCGCTGCAGACGCGGGGTGCTTCAGGGGTTCAAAGCATTTTCCCCTGGAACGTTCCAGCGCCTGCAGCTACAAAATTATGCAATACATGTCATTCTCGTCATCCGGGCAGTTGATTAGGGCGGTCGTCAACGGGCCGCAGCGCGTGCCAGGAACTATTTGCTTTTTCCAGGCTAATTTAGTCATTTTTTCCACCTTGTGAAGATAAGGAGCTGCTAATCTGGGAAAAAGTAGCCAAAACAGTGAAAAGTTGGAAAAAATGACTAAATTAGCCTGGAAAAAGCAAATAGTTCCTGGCACGCGCTGCGGCCCGTTGACGACCGCCCTAATCAACTGCCCGGATGACGAGGGTATAACCGCATCTCCGACTCACATTACACTGCTCTACTTATAGCAATAGAAACAACAAACTCAATAAACTTACTGCTTACAAAGTTGTTCTCCGATTCACACTGTACCCGCAATAAATGCGAAGAGTTTGATAGTCTGAAAAAGGCTAAATATAAATAGGAGAAGTCGATGGGTCTAATGGCTCCCATTCCTAAAATATTCTTCTGGCATTTGCGAGCATTTTCCAAACATTGACTGGCGTTCTCATCCTATCAATTAAATCTGTTTTGTTTATAAATTAACTAATGGTATGGATAGCTTGGTTGACTAGGTCTCGACTTGACAAGACATCGAGGTGCGCTACCTAGCAGGGAGGAACACTTTCTGCCACTCTGAGCCTGGGGGAGAGGAGGCGGGGGAGTTTAAGGACTCTTCTGCAAGGTGAAAATATTTCTCAAATAAAGATATTGACTTACACCCGATGTTCAAGGGAGTGTGAAGGAGCTCTAAGTGGTGAATCAATTTCAAGTACGGTAATTCTATTTGGATGACGTCCGTCGCAGTTGCGGTCCGAGAGTCCTTTGAATGCCCCTCTGAAAATTATTATCGCTCATTTTTTTCCTCCTGCTTTCTAGAACAGTATACGCCCCCCCCCCCCTATTCCTTGTTTGGAAAGCCTCAAGATCAGTGCTGTCTTATCTGGTGCCAATAAACGGTCCTTGTAGGCTGTACGAGGAAAATAAGCACTGTATGCGACTGTTGGGTTCTGCGTGCTCTAACTGGGAATCAATCCCTGGCCTATAAATATGGTAGCGGCTCCCCATGCAACCATACGATCCCCATAACTTAGAAAATCTGATGAAAAATCGATAAACAAATGTAAACATAAACAGATACAACCTGTAAACTCACTTCTGACAATACAAATGAGCATCGTTATGGGTCATTTTCAATCGCGAAACATAATAGCACATCTTTCCCTTTGGATCGTGTTTCCATCGTGGGGGACATGAAGAATCAGCGAATACTGTCCAGAATATAAAGATACTGTAGGCGAGAAATTGTGCAATGGAGATCATGTTGGACAAGAAGGACGAATATCACCGTAGTAGCATTTAAAGGCAAATCCACGACCTGGAAAAATTCATGTTTGACTGGTGATTTTGAATTATTTATGGCCGCATGATTATGACGATGTGTTGGGCTGGGAATGTCAAACAAACGCGTCAGAAAGAATGCTTTTGAACTTTCAAAATTGACTATTCTTTTCTTTCAGGTGATCGTTCTTTGGGCAAAAAGATCGTACCCGATGAAGCGAAAGAACCTGAAGAGAGTAAGCCACGAATCCGACGCGGTCTCTACAACATGAGCATTCATCAGGTCAGTTTTAGAATAGAGTGACGTCATCGCCTATTATTAGAATATTCGAGAATGGAGCCGGGTGATCGACAGCAAGTGCCCTCTGCAATTAGCGGAAATCGGCCATCGCGATCCCGAACTTCAGAATCATCTGAGGGGGCGGACAGCAGAGAACGACCGGGGACGAGCAATTTTGATCCTCGACGGCTAATCTACTCGAAAGGACTAATTTGATTACGCCCAAAGGGCAGAGGACTGAATTCTCCTAATTTTGTTCCAATGCGTCAGGAATACATTTTTTGAGCGTTTCTCGTTTTCACTCGCGATTACGTAGGCGCCTGTTCAGCTTGCAGTCATTAGAAAATGTATGGGTCAACGAAGAAAAACGTACATTGAACGTGAAAGCGGTGACCGTGGGATCCCCGAGGGTTAGTTCCGTTTAGATTTTGAAGTTCGGAAGACGAGCGACAGGCAGTCGCTTGAATCGCGCGATCAATGCCATCAGGAGGTGTTGACGCTACCTTAGTCTCTAATGCAGAATCCCTAGCAGATATGCGGCTATTAGGCCGACTGGGGCACTAAATAGGGTTCCCCAAGTCTGCTTAATTGCTCAAGTTTTTAGGCGATAGAGATAAGACGGCTAGGCGTTTTCATGTGTTCGAGAAGCTTTACAAAAATTTCATAAAAACAATGCGAGTTACTTCTTAACTGTGAGCTCTTAATTCTTCTCGAAGAAAATAAAGTAAATAAACAAAATACGATGGAGCAATGCGCTAGTTAAACAAAAGATTTAGAAAGGACAGAGAAACAGGTGCTGGGCAAAGTGGAATGGTAAAAAGTGCGAGAGCGAGGGGAAAAGGGAAAGACACCGTGGTACTGGTCGTTAGGGCGAACAGGGCACGACGTACATTGGGGATCTCCAGCAATGTGGGAGGGAGGGGGGGGGAGTCGTTCGCTCACTAGAGGGAGGGATTCGTACTTGTTTCTAGGAAAAATGTTTTTGTTTCTGACTTTCCTTAGTTTTTTTTTTGTTGTGAAAGCCCTGCGTATACACTTCGCTCGGCGGGATTTATCCGAAAAAAAGTGGAGGGTATCTTCAAAAACCTCCGAAAAGTAGGAAGCTGGAGTAATTTAGGAAGATAGTACGGTACATTGATTGGAAAAAGAGGGTTGTGTTCTGCGAAAATTTATCCCGGGACATGCATGCCCTAGAGCCCTACAGATAGCAGCCGTTCATCATATCGGCTCGTTCCTCTGATGCCACTGATATTTAACCTCATAGCCATATAACCTGGTTGTTTTCTGACCCACTAAAGACTATCAGTACCATCTTATCTGATGTCAAAAATGGTGCCTGGCATATATGAAGTAAATAAGTGCCTGCTAACTGGGCTTGTGATCATCTTTTGAAGGCTGAAAGGGTCTTCAATGCAAACTTTTTCCACAAAAGAATGCGATTTGACTCAGAAACTCAGAAACGAGCAAGGACAAGTACTACCAGAAGGGTGTCTCGCGACAATGGCGGCGGTTGCCTTGTCGCCCTCTCAGTCTCTTATGCTTTTCAGTGTTTGCGTTGGGGCTTAGCTGCTGTCAACAAGCACCCCAGACACTGCTAATCTTGCGGTTTTTTGAAATTTGAAAAGTCGTTTGGGCTGGTGTCGTACAACTTGTGGAAAGCTTGCAAGTGCACAACTGGCTGGAAAACCTCCAATGTTCCTCCGGAAAGGGAGCTAGAAGGCTTGACGCCTTGTACGGATGGGGTTTCGGTGTGGCCTGTTCGCTCCAGCAAGGATGTTCTTTCATCTTCTTTAGAGCGGTCTTCCCACCCCACACATCGGAAGAAAGTGACGCAAGATACACTGGATAAATGCCAAATAAGAAATAATGCGAACGAACAAGGCTGCAACGTGCAGCGACAAAGTAATTCAACTAGGGAGCAGGAATGCTTTGCGAGTGGAATGAGTCCTCAGGAAAAGTGAGGGCATTTGTAAAGCTTCATTACCTTTTACGGAACAATCCAGGAAGAGTGCACGCATCGCAGAGCACGAGCTCAAATGAGGAAAACAAGAGAAATGAATGGAAATGCGGCAGGGTGTTCGGGTGAGTGGGCGAAAACCCACGAATCATCGCCATTATGGAAAAGCAAAAAAAGCGCGCAAAAATGACATCAGCTTGTACATAAGTGTACACTTATGGTAGCCAAATTCCCGTCAAAGTGTCTCATTTGGTCCGTAACAAGAGGGGTCGTATTCGACTGTCTCCACATCCACATGCTGGTCCCTGACAGATATGGAGAGCTTAATTTTGAGGAACTGTGAGGTTGCTTTCTAAGCAAACGCTGTCGCGAGAGAGCCAGCGCTGTGAACGCGAGGTGGACACTCCTCCCAAAGAGGTGCAATGTGGTTCCGTGGGAGGTTTGCGGGGTTTATAAATAAGAGCGATGATTCAGCCCCGAGGAAAGGAGGAGAACCAGTGCCGATGAAAAAGAGTTGCGCGAGCATATCGGGTGACAAATGTGCTGAGTAAAGTGAATTGTGAGGAAACCCTTGCCAATTTTTTGCCTGCTTGAACAAAGCCTCGTGGGTACTTGATCGTATGACTCACTGAAAATAAGGGAACTGTCCAAAAAGTCCGTTTTCACGTGGCGAATGTATTGCAAAAAGGGTGTTTCACAACTGCTCCTCTTGAATGTTCAGCAACAACGTGAGGTTTCGAAATTTTGGTCCAAATTCGGGAGAAAATAGGAAAGAACTGAAACAAATTTAACTGACTCAGAAGCAGGGCACGGTCCTCAAAAGAGGGTTCGTATCTTTTGGTTGCTAGAGGGAAGGAAGTAAAATTTCTTGATTTTTGATTTTTTCCCGTCCCACGCGCGCTATATAAGTCTTCAAAGATTTGCCTGGCTCGGCTCATACGTGGCCCATGTTGTTCCCAATGGAAAAAATAGTGACGGATTGTGCCCCTAATTCCCAATGGATAACTGCGTGTCCACTGTGGGTATGGTCCTAAACTGGCCATCATTGAATAGCGCTAAGTAAATTCCTATGAAGTTCTCGCCCCAGGTTGTTTGCGCTGGCGCGACTTTTCAATTTCCTTGAATGTTTGTGGATTGAATGAATCAGAATGGGTAAGAGCCAGATGGGCTCACGAAGGAGTCTATGGAGACGTGTGAGTCATTGATGCTGGTCACTCTTAGTCATATCCACCCACCTTTCCCTTTTGCGAAGATGTGAGCTATGGGGCAAATGCGGAGACCAAGAAGAATTTTTCTCGAAAACACCCTTACAGGGCCAAGTTTCAATGGGTTCCTGTTTGTCCCGCCACATTGTGGGTGGGTTTTTGATACGTTATTTAGCGTTAACTTTTTTGTAACAGCTAGAGAGGAGTATGAGCAATTATGGTCTTTTCGGCGCAGTTCGGCTTGGTGGGGGCACCTAACGGTAGTCAGCAGAGCTTGTAAAGATCTGCTGATTCCTGTGACCCCAAAGTGTACACCTGTAACCATTTTACAGGTGCACAGGAGTTCACAGGCCAACTATTATAGTTCACAATAACTAGCGAGAAAACCAGCAGAAAGTGCAAAATGCCCCCACTAAAGCCAAACGGTGCCGTTCTTTCTACCAAAGATCGACTATTTCTCGTCTCTATAGCGCTCGGTTCGATTACGGATCGAAGGATTCCTGGTACACGCTTGTCGTAAGCATCTTCTTGCGGTGGCACCCACGTTGGCTTGTTTGTTTATGTCAAACCGAAAAACCGCAGGGTCAGGAAGGTGTCAAGCACCGATAGGGTTCTGTTTGCGTCAGATAAAGAAAGCGACAAGCACGAGTGGGTTTGAAGCCCTGCTAGAAGCCTGTTTACGTCAGATATGGGAGACCTCAATGATAGGGAAGTGTCACAAACCAAAGAGCAGCACAAACCAGTGCCCAAGACGACGGCACTTTGAAATTTCAAACCGGAATCTATCAAAGTGGAACCTGGAAATCAGTGGCTTTTGTGGGAAGCGAACTTAAGGACCTTCGATGTCGGAAATCTCCAGTAAATAGTGACCGGAATGGCTAAAGCTGTACCAAACTAATCTAAAGGGGAGGCGAAGTTCGGCTTGGTGTGGGCACCAAATGGCACAGAGCAGCATGTCGGACTTGTAAATACTAATTCCTTCAACCAAACTGGTTTACCTCTACCTTTTTGCAGCAGAATTTACAGGATAGCGCCGCACTATGATGATGAGGTTCATGAACGAAAAAGTCACAGAAGGTGCAGTTCGAGGGGGGGGCAGGCAATAAATACTGAGCGGTTTCTCTAAGGCACCTTGCCCTGCGAATCCAGAATCGGTCCTGGTGCTAAAGCGCTCCCTATAGGGTCCCTACAAGATATAGGGCTTTAAGTCTGAAGAACGTATAGAGCTATAAACCAAACGAGTCGACTAACTTTGATGGCGAGACGAGTACTTTGCTAAGAGGCTTGGCGCGTCATCCCTGGACTAAAGCGCCGGAGGCATAAACACCCGCGACTTGGGGATCAGAAGGGCAAATCATTGCGTGGAGTAAAAAGTGTCTAGAGAAATGCTGCTCAAGACAGATATCAATTTTCGATCAATAAAAAGCAGAGTTTCAGGTGGTAAAGCCGCGCTCCCGCCAAGCTGAACTAATTTCTTCAGTTGAAAATTTCTGAAGTTTACAACCTTTTACATTTTGGCACTTACAGAATGAAATTCCCTTTGGAGTCACTACTCACAATTTTTCTCCGGACCAATTAATATCCGATTATTTCAGGGAAGTACTGTGGAAATGATCGTATGTGCTACCGGATGGCCCACACCTACTGTCAAATGGTTCAAGGTAAGCATTATCACATTACTATATCGTAAAATCAGCTTTCTATGTCTTGTAGGGATCAGACTGCAATTTTCCGCGTAGTTGCGGTAGCTTGCAATTTCCAGGAAAAGGTTGGGTGAGCTATGTCCTTGGGCTCGCCCTCACATATTCCTACTTTTCAGGCGTCAGAAAAGCCTCCCACTCCGGAACGGCACCTCCGTCCTCTTGAAAATTGGAAGCTACCGTATCCTACGAAAAATTGCGGACTGATTTCCAATAGGGCACAGTAGGCAGTTCGGCTTGGTGGGGCACTAAATGGTTCTCAGTGAAGCCTGTACGGTTTCATCTTATCAAGACCTGTGAATTCTTGTAACCGTAGTGGCTCATCTACATCACTTCGCAAGAGTTCACATGTCGTACCAAGAAGGAACCAGAGAAAATGCAAAAATGCCC
>MU967014.1:8960-24789 GCA_036418165.1 Cooperia oncophora | reverse complement strand
GAGCCGATTTCTTACCACAAAGTCCACATACCATGTTACACAGTCCCGCTGATAAGAGTGGTGATAAGAGCCAAATGAAGCCAAAAAACAGGCGCGGAAGTCGCTGCCGGAAAGTAAAAGCGGCATGATATGACCATTCACTGAATGTATAACGGATTTTGAGCTGCAGCTTAGAATTTTATGAGATCATAAAATAAGATGTGAAATATATACAAATATGAAACTATATGAAAAATAGAACTACGAAAAATATAGGAATTCGAAGGCCCTATTAATTATCTGAACCACCACGCTCTACTGCCACTGCACTGGTGCTGTTAAGAACCCGAAACGGTTAAACTTGCTGCTATTGTTTGCTGGCTGCTGTTTAAAGGCAGTTGGCACGATAAATCATTATACAGGTGTAGGATTTGTACAACGGGCTTAATAGAATTCCGTGACCTCGGACAGGCGCTGCGTAAAGCCTTTTCCAGGGAGGATACCTCTATAACGCCCTATTGAGCAACAACTTTACGTCCCAGACGCCTACCTTGGACCCCGTCTCTTGGCACCAGACGTGCCTGGTAAGATAAGAACATTGGAAAAGTGCGACCCTCGCTGACTTCCGCAAGCCATTGCATAAGCCAAGTCGCATTCAAAAATGCTATTACGATTATACATAGTAAAAGCTTGGCGTACGCCAAAGGATTGATCAACCAAGAAAGCTTTGCAATTTCTTTATTAATCAGTCTGCTTTGCAAGAAAAGAATAAAGTGATGAAGTCTTCGCCGTTCATCAATCCCTTTGTGGGATGCGGCACGCATTCTACTTCCATTCAGAATCGTAGTGGCTTATTGAATGCGATGTGGCCTATACAATGACTTGCGAGGATCCAGCCGATGAACAAGTAAATGTTTTGTGCCCTGGTGCCAATATACTATCTGCAGAAAGCCGACAGCTTGGTGGCTTGAGCGGGAACAGATCCGGGACCTCGTGGTAAACGTGCCACTATCAGCCCGCCTCCCTTAGTAAGATATGTGAAAGGAATTGTACCAGCCAGTGTTCAAGTCGTCCAACTGTATTTAAGACCTCTGACAAAATGGCCGGCCTCTAGTTAGCATTCATACCAGGGTACCAAAGCCAAGCAAAATTTTACCAAAAATTTGGTAAAGTGGTGCTGTCGGTGACGCCTCTCCCCTCCCCGTCTCCTCCTGTACGACCACCTATCACAAACTAGATACCATCTCCGATTTTTACCAGCATTTTGCTGGTAAAAGCATGAAAGGAGGATAGAAACCACCGAACGTTCTCTCTACTTTGGTACGGAGGGCACATGGCGCAAGCGCCTTACCCAAGTTAAAAAGAATTAAAAAATTCTTCTTGAAGTTAAAAATTTTTCCCTGAAGATTCTTAGTGGTCAAGTACGGTCCCAAACAACGACGCCGTACCCTGATCCCTGTCCGCATAGGCAAGCCGGTAACAACTTTTTCTCGAGCCGATTTCTTACCACAAAGTCCACATACCATGTTACACAGTCCCGCTGATAAGAGTGGTGATAAGAGCCAAATGAAGCCAAAAAACAGGCGCGGAAGTCGCTGCCGGAAAGTAAAAGCGGCATGATATGACCATTCACTGAATGTATAACGGATTTTGAGCTGCAGCTTAGAATTTTATGAGATCATAAAATAAGATGTGAAATATATACAAATATGAAACTATATGAAAAATAGAACTACGAAAAATATAGGAATTCGAAGGCCCTATTAATTATCTGAACCACCACGCTCTACTGCCACTGCACTGGTGCTGTTAAGAACCCGAAACGGTTAAACTTGCTGCTATTGTTTGCTGGCTGCTGTTTAATGCCGCAGTAGGCGATCCGAGAGCTATCACAAGAATGCTGAGGTCGGACCACTAGTTCGGACTCGCATCTTCTGCTTACCGCAGTTGCGTTCCCTATTACTTTAACTCAGCTCAATGGCTATTTGTGCCATTGCCTTCGAGCACTCACACGTTCAACGTGATGAGCCGGTTAGCCGATATCGGCAGTGAACCGCAAGGCTGAAGGCTTTTTACAAGTTTCAAGCTGTTATTGTTTGATAACTGCTGTTTAACGCCGCAGTACGCGATCCGAAAGCTATCACAAGAATGCTGAGTTGTGGGCAAAAGTCGGACCACGGACGGGATTCGAACCCGCATCTTCTGCATTCTTGTGATAGCTTTCGGATCGCGTACTGCGGCGTTAAACAGCAGTTATCAAACAATAACAGCTTGAAACTTGTAAAAAGCCTTCAGCCTTGCGGTTCACTGCCGATATCGGCTAACCGGCTCATCACGTTGAACGTGTGCTGTAAGGCTATGGCACAAATAGCCATTGAGCTGAGTGGTCAAAAGTGGCCCCGGTAGCGTAATAGGAAACGCAACGGCTCGGTTAAACTTGCCTCACAGTGGGCACGATAAAGTGAGGCTGAGATTTCATGCTGAAGTGGAAGTACGGGTGCTAAGTAGCCTTCCAGGTCACCAAGAAAACTGATGAAACACTTAATAAAAAACTTGAGTAGAGGTGAATCCAGGCAGGGGTACATCTGTGACCGCTTGGTCATCAAAGGTATGCCTATCACTCAACGAAATGTGACGGAAATATTCCGGTAAGGATCGGTCCCCTGGCGAATGTGAAAAAATTCCACAGATTTTCTGAGCCAGTGATATTCCATAATACTTAAAATCAGACAGAACAACGCGACATCGTCTAAAGAGGGGTGCGGTTGCATTTGAAGGACTTTCACTACTACACTAGTACTAGGAAACTAAGGGAAACGATCTTTAGCATTGTGAGATAGGCCCACCAATGCCGGACACCGTACATTGCTATGCGAAACCCATCACGGTGGGAAGGGTTGTATTTCATCGCTCGGGAAGAGGATCGTATTTGACATCGGCAGAAGTTTCTTGATTGCCTGACTTTTCCTGTTTCACGCAGGCTGTCTCATCCATCTTTTCCTGTGTTGGCAGGGGAAAACTGCATGGGAAAACTCCTAAAAGTTACCGTCATTCCACGAGTCCGATTACATACCCTGATGTCACGGCTCCTTTCAACTCCAGCGCTTAGGCAGGAATTCTAATAAGATGATCCTAGTTCTGCACAAAGAGTCTTTCGCATGCCCCCAAACGACTTGCGCCATAGTAACAGCACATTCATCATTCAGTTCAATATAAATTTAACGCTGCTTCAGGGCCTAATTACGCCATTCCTAGGAAACTTCCCACTACGGAAACAGCGCAGATCGTCCTCCCACAGCCAGTTTAACTCTTACCTGCCTCATAGAAAGTGCAAAATTAGTTCATTGCGCTCACTAGCATTAACCACAACTATACCTTACCACTATCTCCATTCACCAAAGCCTGGAACCAAAGCCTGTTAATTAAAGGCACAGTCCGCGACCGCATATTGCGGGAAACGGAACTCAGATAGGCATTAAAAAGTGCTAAGTATCTGATTAACGGAAAAGCAGCAAGAAACAACAGTCCATAGTTAAGATAAAAGATAACATACTGGTACTAGCGATAGACTACCAGCCGGTGAAGCGCATGGGCCCTAAGGGTCAATAGGCCTAAATAGTCACTCTAGCGGATTTCTTGCGCGGTTTTTCACATTAAGGTAACCGCGCCTAAACTCGCTTTCTGATCTCCGACACATTTGAGAAGTCATAGACTTTATTATCGCGAATGTGCCTTTAAGAATATCACAACTCTTGAAGGCCCCGTATTGATGATTAAGATAACAACATATAAAGGGGCCGTAATATTGAGTGAAAAGGTCCTTTCCAAGCAGGCTTTTTCTGTCGAACATTTCTGCAAAAATTATAACTCTCCTCACTCACAAACGTTCTCCTCTTGTATGCCCCAACCTGCCCTCTCGTGATGTACCAAAACGTTGGGGATAATGCGTGTCGAAACAAAAAAAAACACTAATCCCCCAGAAGTTTCTTCTCAAAACCCGAATGTTTCTCTCAAAACCCTTCCGCGCATTGGAAACTAATTTTAATCGTCAATATCGAAAAAATAGTGGGAGTGACCGGAATATCAACAAAGGAACATTCTTGTTAACGAGAAGGTAACACAGCTGTTATAATAAACCCACTCACTTGGTGGCTAGCGTCATAGTTACAAACATTAACTACACAAAACTGTTACATATCAACCAGAAAGAAAAGAAAGCACGTCAATGGACTTCAATCTCAGCGAACAATATTTCACAATTATTGAATATGACCCTAGCAAGCAAAAAAAATAAGAGTGCGCGTGGGTTGTAATAAAAAATGTTCCTGCATACGACCCCTCCACTCCTCCACCCTTACCTCCTCGATACGACCCTATCTTATCCTCGATACAACCCTATCCTTATGAAACCCCAGAGAAGAATGTTTGAGACGGACGAATCCAGTAATAAATAAAACTATACACGAAAGTACCTTCTTCTACCTCGACCAAAACACTCATTCCCCCTTTGGAATTCACAACCATGATGTCCCTCCTGTTGCGTCACGATAGCGCACTTGCCGGAAATCGTGAGGACGGGTTCGACCCCGCTGTGTATGACTTTGCCACCAAAACTCTGCATCCTGACCATAACATTCGGAACGCGTCATGCGGCGCTAAACACAGTTATAACAAAAATCAGCTTCAAAAAATTATAGACAAATCGTAGATATTCAGCTACCGTTGAAATTGTAGTAAATTTCAACTACTTCATCCAACGCAATCAATAATCGATCCCTAAACGAACTTTTGTTTTATCTGTTGTGAAATAGTGCGACACTTCCTAAAACGCCACGTCGTGCGCAGAGAAACGCCTTTGTTCACCTGCGCTACCGAATAACACGGCAATTCCATAGGCTATCCGTACTCATGGAAAGCACACCGTTCATTCCGACTATATAGTGAGCTAGGTGGAGATGGTGCAGTGGCTAGTAGCATGCTTACTACGCGCGCGCGTCAAATGCTCAAATACCGGATCGCGGCCCGGTTCAATCAAGCCTTCTACCTTCCAGGGTACGGTAAATTGCTACCATCCCGACTAGGAGATAAGAACACAGACTTGTAGAGCATCCCAAAAAGTGACTCATCAATGGCAAAAACTTCATGCTTTTTTTGTATCATGGGCTACACTATATACCCAATATAAGCCGCACCCGCGTATGGGGCCTACCTCCTTTCCCACGCAGCGAATGTTTTTTCAAGGCTTTCTTCTGCTTCTTTTTCGTTTAATCTTATCTATATGAATGACAGAATTCGAAAAGTAAGCGCTTTAAATGCAATAAGAAGATTAGAATATGCAAAAAACACTGAAAAAAAAGCTGTCGCTGTCAAGGAACCGCGCATTATAGCCATCATGCATATGAATAAGCCTTGACCCCAGAGAACAGGGTAATTTAAACTTTCCTTAGTGGTCGTTTTCTGATCCCCGAACAAAAACTCATGATGAATCGCAGTGTTGATGAGAATCGTGATCGATTAGAGCGTCTTTCTGGTGATCCGCGAAGTTCATTCCAGTGATCAGAGACCACAAAAAGTTCTCGTATCCACTTTACGCCTATTGCCGGAGATCCACCACAAAACTACGGGCTTTATATCGATCCATACTTTCAAATATAACGAGAAAGTGGAGCCTTCATTTCGCAGAGTTTAAAATGGCTACGGAAGTACTGGCGGTGCCTATTAGAACCAAGATCTAGAGAGTATTTAAATTAGGTTGGGGCGTACAAGATCAAAATTATACAGAAATGTTACTGCTGGGTTCTTGCCAGTTTTTACTGTTACTGCCGTGTTCTTGCCAGTTCAGACATTCTCATGGATGCCATAACCTCACAGTGCACGCCGGCGCCACGCAAAGTTGGGCATCATCTCGATTCTGATTTGGGCTTGGGCCGTGAAGTTTTTCTCGTCCATATAACGGATAAGTATGTAAAACAACCATCCGTTAGAAGGAGCAGCGTCTGGGCTACACGGGTGTAAAGAGAGAGCCATTCAGCTCTATTGCATGAGCTTTGACTCGACCTTCTTACACGGTGGGGGGGGCTGCACTGTCTGAAGGCAGACTCCGCGGACAAATTTTCCCCTCTGATCGACGATTCGCTTCAGATCTCGTAGCTGCTTTGCGTACGGATTGACCGAGGAAGCAGCTTCTTCATCCAGCAGTTTCACGAACCGCAGCTCCCTCAAGCTGAGTTCACACGTACACCCAAACCTCACTTCGTCATTAAACTGTAGGCCCCGCTTTGAAGTATTAGCGTCGTGGAAGGTTGTCCGATAATTGAGGGCATCGTCTTCAAGCAGCTCCATTATTTTGGCATCGGCAGCTGTCATGCTGGCGTCAGGGTGGTAGAAGAAAGAGTTGAGGAAGCGCTTCTAGGGTCGGTGTCGATGGTAGCGGATACCATTCTTGTCCGTATTGCAAAAGACGAAGCGAGTGGTACTAATCGAAAGAACATTCCTTGATGTATACCTGCTCCCATTACCGGTCGCCTCTCTGCAGGTAATGGGTATATTTTGAGTTCAAAAAAGTGTGACAGAATTTTCTCGCCAACCTAATAAAATAAAGTAACTAAAACCACTTCAGAAGCCATTTCTCAAGGGGATGCTCCCCTCGGTTACACTTCAAGCAATTTTAACTGGTTGATTACCGCACAAAATTACTTGTCCCTATGGTAATTGCCCTTCCGACTTCTTTGCCCCACTTCATCCCTCTTTGCACAGGAGCAGCATTCTCCCTTCTGTTTTTCCACAGATGAAGGGTGTCGCACTTAAGTTTACTTACTGCGAACAGAAAATTTTAGGATAAAAGGCTGTTTTAAAAGGATGTTATCAAGGACTACGCTTCTTCCGCGAACTGACACCAAGTCTAGCGGTTTCACAAACCATCTCACAACGGCATTTTTCACAACATCCGCTTCAGTATTTATAGGCACGGGAAGATCTACAGCACCGTTATGAGCAGACAGAGTTGGCTGTTGACGGCATATGAATGCGAGATGGAAGGTACGATACCTCGATGAGCTTTTCTCCCACTCATTCCGAGAAACATGTCGAATAAACCATCTGAATTTCTCTCGGGTCACTGCCCGATCACATTTCTAAACACTTTCAAGAGGTACGTCACTGTCCTTTCCAATTAAAGATTCCCGAACTTCACATCTGCTCTGTTAGAGACCAGGCAAAATCAGCCACCAGGGCTGGCCCATATAAGCTATCCCGCAACCGCTAAATAGATAGATCGCAGAGACTCGAATGGACCACCGGATTTTTAAAATCAGAAATTTGCTGTCACTTACAGCTATCAAACCTAAGCACCGTTTAACTGTAACCACTACCCTCACAGGAACATCTACTTGATTCATCGCACAGGGGGTAGGGTACAGCACCGGAATAGTTAACTGATGTCAATACGACCCTCGAACTTTCTCTTTGAAGGAATTCAGTGGGCCTGAGGGATTCGGAGGTAGACACGTGGGCGCACTTTCGTTGCTTCACTAGTTCTGGTTTACAAGTCTCACTCTGGTGAAACCTGTGAACTCTTGTGAAGCTGGAGCAAGCTCGTCAAGCCATCATGGTAAAACCTGTCAACTCGAGAAGAGGCTGTCTAGATGGGTCGACACGTCGATGGGAAGTCGTCAATGTGCAAAATGCCCCCTCGTCGACCAAACAGCGCCAGACACGTGTGTAATAGCAAAATTAACAATCAGAAAAAAATGTTCTTGAGGCTGAACCCTCCTTTAGAGAAGCAATATCAGACTCCGTTCTGTACATCTTTCGTACGGGTAAACACGTCTATAAGAGAAGCGTGACCTCCAAGCGCTATTCCTAAATTTTTCCCTAAAGCGGTCTCACCAAGTTGAGTGCGACCTGTCAACTATATAATTCAAGCAGAAACCGTGGAAAGAAAATGTTCACGGTTTCGGCGTAATTATACTAGTTAATCAACTTTTCTTTTAGATTCAGGCAAAAACAGAAACCAAGCTGAAATATTTCAAGACGGAAACAGTGGTCGTTGCTGCAACTGGCCACTTCGAGCTGACGCCCCCAAAAACGCTAATGTTAGTACGCGGCGAGGAGCTCGCGTGAACCACCCATGCGTGGATTGAATTGTTAAAACGGCCTCATTCCAATTTCCCTCAGCTTCGCTTCCATTCATTTTCCTTTCCCCTCGCAAAAATGATGCTATCCGCCCCCAAGCTAGTGAAACTTTGCCGTCATACCTGACGTAATTCAATTAATTCTACACGAAACATTGGCTGACTTACAGCATAGTACCGCTTACAACACCCACATGGCTACCTGAAATATATCTACTACCGCAGACGTGGTGGGGGGGGGACGGGAAATGGTCCACGTCAATAGATCAGGCTGGGATGCGCCGCGCAGAGACCTTAACCCTATATTTTGGAGGTAATTGGAGACCATTTTTTGTTTAGGGCATTGCTAGGGAGGGCGGCTGTCGCCCAAGTTGGAAGGGCTGAAGGGTGAACTGCAGCCAAACGCCTTTTCGCAGCTCTTCCACCAATGGCGCTAGCAACTACCACCCGCCTCCAGCAATCGTGCTAACTGCCTTTGAGATGGGATTTACGAGGACTATATGATGTTCAGTCAAAGAGCTCCACAGACCTGTATAAAAGCGAGCGAATATCAAAAGAATGGCAAGTTTAGCTGACGTCTGGCTCATCAAGCCCTACCTAAAAGCCTATCAACTGTAGGCTTGGTTCTTTAGGTATCATAGAAGCATTCATATCTCTGGAATCTTTGCATGTCACCGTGCTTGTTCAACGCACGTTTGGCTAATTCGCCAACCCCAAATAATAGCTGACATCGAGGTCGAACAGCTATGCTTCGGCAACTACGCCAGGCGGTGTCATCCAATTACCGCAACGAAATCGTCCCTGAGAAATATGAATCGAAAATATAGAAAACTGCTATCCTGTGTCCTTCAGCACGTGACACCCTGTAATGACGTGACGGCCAGACACTTCGTATCGGCCAAACTTAAAAACAACATCTAGCGGTGGCTGGCCAGCCAGGTCAACACCCGGCGCGCCGATACCGCAGGCCACAAAGCAGAAAGATACTGAGCCGAATTCTATAACCATTAGGTGAAAGACGTCTACCGTAAAGTCACCACAGGGCTACCTTAGCCTTAGCTTGCCATTTCCCCTTGAGTATGCGCGATTTGCGCTAAATTTCCGAGCTTGCGCCATTTCACAGCCATTTGTTCCATGACAGTACAACAAAAATACGCTCCATTCTCGCCACCAACTCAACCGATCAAGAGAGTGCGGGGCAACTGATGGAAAGGATGCAATAAATCAATCTACGCAGCGTGATTGTTCAGTTGGCTGTCGGCCAAGTAAACAAGTTTCACTCCACTGATGACGGCCTCTCATCACCTGACTACTGAGACTTGCGAGATAGTGTGTAAGATTCGTCGCCGCGAAAACTGAGCGCGCCGAAAAACTGACGGTGACCTCGAAATAGAGCATCACCACCCAATACACACACATTTCTCCCGGTCATTGAGAAAATACTTCAAATTACCAGCATAATATGAACACTTGAATACTGAATTCGGAAGGAGAAGAACCAAAATCGAAAAAAAAATCAATGAGGATACATTGGAAATAAGCAGTCTCAAGCAGAATAGAGGCAAAAGAAGAGGCACACCTGGAATGGATGCTGCATTTTCCTTGACGACGAGGCGTTGCTTGGCTGAAGCTGGAGGAGCGCTAATACCATGAATGCCAGTGGCGTTCCAAACGGCACGCCACTCGAGCTACGTTGAGCTTGAGCCATCATCATCCCTGGCTCACGTCGTTCCATCTGAATAAGAGGCTTAAAATAGCTACCCATTGATGAATAAAGTCACTAATAACCCTTTAGACTAGCCATAATCATTATGCTATAATAAGAAAATTCATGGCGTACACCACAACAGAAAAAAAAACAAAATGCGACTCTCTTCAGTTGGTTGCCTCTATGAACGCCTAATTGAGGAATAAATCGACGGGGCGTTCGGCGACAGAGGGGGGGGGCATTTTGCACTTTTGCTACTTTCCATCGACGTGCCGAGCCATCTAGAGAGCTATTTGATGAGCTTACAAGAGTTGACAAGTTTTAATGGCTCAACGAGCTTGCCTTAGCAGGATCACAGGTCTGAGCAGAGTAAGATTTGTAAACCAGAACTAGTGAAACAGTGAAAGTGCAAAATACCCCCTCCATCGCCGAACTGCCCTCAGTAAGCAGTCCATTATAAAATAAAACGCGCAGAAATAAGCTTCGCAATCTCACTGGACCGCAGGCTTACGGTTAGAAACGAGGGTCATGGCCATTTGTCCTAAAGAACACGCTCTCTGGTCTCTAGATGCCCTTTCTGAGGCAGAAAACAGCTTATTGCCATCTTGCTTGAACGCTCGATGAAGTCAAAACAAGGCGTAACACGATTTCCTCTCTTGGGACACTCAGCGATTAAGCGCTGCTCTACTACCGGCGCTGATAACGCTGGCCAAATTTTCGGGAAAATAAACTGATGAAGTCAATGGTTATCACTATAACCCACGAAATACGTTTTTACCCTTTAACTTGAGGTTGAGAAAGATTCAGTTCCTCAAAAAATATGGCTATCTTGTTCATTTGGAAAACTGCCAAGGGCTCTAAGAACGGAGTCTTTTTTTATTGTCAGCCGCTAGTAGTCCCTTTTTTTGTAAGTGAGCGAGTGATATCCTCAAAAAATGCGATGTAACGACTCCTCAAAAAAAGGTCGAAACCGATATTCCAACTAAAAGTACATTTGCTAGTTAGAGTGTGAAATATTCAACGAAATGAGAGAGGTGCGGTCTGATTGCCTCGGCTGGATTGGTCAGCACTTATCGATTAAGGCAGCCTCTATTGCAACAAAAAAAACTAAACAAACTTTGCTTCTCTCACCACTCAAACACACGAATTACCCTCCTATTCACCTCCTCTTAGCAGCAAAGTGTGTTGATGTAATGGCGCCGACTCACCTGTGAAAGATGGAGGCTGAGGGCGTTAGCCTTGTAGGGCTCGTCATCATAAAAATGGGAAACGTCCATAGATGATCGTCTATGCACTCCACACGATATTGCCACAGGGTGGCGAGAATATAAAACACACGGTGACAATGCCAACAGCGAAGAACGAAAACAAACAGCTGATAGAATGTAGGAAGGGGTAGAGAGGGGGCGGTCGAACGCGATCAATCACTAGAGTTCACCGACTCGAGAACGGCCGAGGCACAAAACCACCACCATTCGCCGATGTCCCCCTATCAAAAACTACTGGCGCTAACTGACGTACAAACTTGTCTGGGCGCCGTCCGGAATGTCTTCAGAATGCTGACGTTGGCTGGTCGTCGGCCGATAAACCCACTGTCGCACAACCCCCTATCGAGACGAGAGTAGTTAGCGCGACCTCACCGTCGGGTGTCTGTTATCAGGCGTTGGCAGAAGACCGCCAAGGACGCGAAGACGCATTGCACACGGCTATCCATCCTCTCCCGCGCCGCCAACAAAAAACCATATTACGCTTTTCGAATCCCGCACACTGCAATCATCATTCGCCAGCTATCGATCGTAAACAAGTGACAATTTTACATCGAAACCTTAACACCCCGGGAAAAACAGTGGCTCCTCAACCTGTAACTTGAAACAGTTTCTAGACAAAGACAAACGGAGTGAAGTCTATAAACGGGTAAAAGGACAAAGCCTTTGCTGTTGCCCTTCCCTTTTGGCACGACAGATTGTGGACCATTTATTTCCAGACTCTTCCTAGAGGCCAGCTGTTTTATTGCAGTCTTGTCCAACCGGGTTAAGCACCCCTCCCACAGGTTACCCGCGTGTGAAAGGCGGACACTCAAATGCTTTTTCCAAACCTCTTGGCTAGAAGGGTATTTTCAAAATTTATCAGTTTTTTTCCGACTCTATACATCGGCCATTAGAAAACCTAATGGGATGAGACTGAGGCGAAGGTGCTGCAGTAGCAAGTGGCACGCTTACCACGCGCGCGATCCAAGGGTCAAATTCCGTATAGGCCTTGGCTCAGGCCAACCAAGGCTCCTACCTTACGGACGGTGAACAGGTAACACATTGGTAGAGGAAGATAAAAACACTGACTTGCATCGGCTGGCCACCGCAAGTCATTGTATAGGCCACATCGCATTCAATAAGCCACTACGATTCTGAATGGAAGTAGAATGCGTGCCGCATCCCAAAAGATTGACCATCGGCGAGGACTTTATCCCTTTACCCCGATTCTATCCGAGGTGTTCAGAAAAACCATTTGAATGCCTACTTGGCGCATGTGGGGAACTCTGGTTCGCTTCATTCGGTTGGGCACGACTGCTATAAAATAGATGACTTCTCCGAAAAAACTGGGAATAAATGGTCTAGATCATTTTGTTAAATTGGGACCTCTCGTATATCTCGGGCGGCGTACTGCGTCATCAAATCTTCTAAAAATAACTCCTATTATTTGCTTAGGCTTAAGCCCAGTTGCGAAATCACAACGAAACGTCATCCTCACGTTATTGTTAGACAGCCGGATAGCGCCTTGCACTTCACAATTGTCTTGTGTGAGCCACGGCGCACTTCGGCGATGGGGGGGGGGGCATTTTGCACTTTCTTCACTAGTTTCGATGCACAAGTATTACTCTGGTAAAATCCGTTAGCTTTTTAAAGCTGGAGCAAGCGTTAAGCCACCGCGGTGAATAGTAGGTGTAATGTGTAGTAAGTGAATAGCATTTCACTGCTTTGAAACAAATGACAGGTAATTTACAAGATTCAACCGGTGGTTTCTGCAAGTTTTGGCTGATATCATTTCGCGGCTTGACAAGACAAGTCAGCCTTCACAGGTCTCCCCTTGATGGCTCGACACGTTGATGGGTAGTAGCAAAAAAGTGCAAAATGCCCCCCCCCCGTCGTTGAACTGTATTTTCAACTAACCTCCCCTTCTAATCCGCAACCAGCTGCTGATTCTCGTAATATGTCATGTTAGGTGGGGTGGCAACTCGCAAAGCATAAAAGTTGGAGCTCTTTGTCGTGCCCGAACAAAGTTATAGGATTTTAAAAGCGTTAAAGCACCACAGTTTCGATTTCTTTACAAGACAGAGTTTCCGGTTGCTTTCGAACTTCGGTGGGCCTGATCAGTGCACACACATCGAAGTGTGAACTGATTTTGCACCCACATCAAAAGGACACCGTGAATTCTTGACGTTGTTCATTCCCGTTTTGAAATTCCTCACGCACTCGTCTTCCATCAAGAACATTATGACCTTGAAATGATCAAATGGCTCATACATATTTGAGGCCCCGTTGACCTACACTTTGTTACTCTACCTTCAAAATGAGGAAAAGGTGGCTTAGTGATCAAATCAATCAATCAATCAACCTCCGCCTAATAACCTTTTTTCCCTCCGAAGCCGGTGAAATGATATCACTCGTTGACTCGTTGGGCAGGATAAAAACCCTGGCTCATACATGACGCTGACCGCCACAAGTCACGGCATGGTCATATCATATTCAAACACCAATCTGGCTCTAAACGGATGTGGAACGCGTGCAGCATGCCAAAACGGAATTAAATAACAACCAATATTCTATCATCTTATCCATCCATCACTACTAATACACTCCGAAAAGATTGGAGGCTCATCTGGCTTGGATGGAATCCAATCCCCGTACTACATGTATTATAGCGGCACCGCTCACCATTAATTCCTCTCCTTCAGAATGGTAGTAGCTTTACTCACCCCTCTAAACAAGGTAAACAAGATGCTTGCACATTATGTTCTCTGCTCCCATTTTCATTGTAATAACCGCTTCGAGCCCGGTCTAAGGTTAAGATTTTTGTCCATGACTTAGCTGTTAGACAGAATAATGAAGAAGCCGTGGAACTCTGGACATTTGCAGCAAAAGTTCATTGCAAAATAGCCTAGATGAGTTTTTAAAAAACCACTGAAGAGCTTGAACTGTCGGCGCCTACGGCGCGGGCGCTAGGAATGGCTAAAAAGTAGCGAAATGAGAACCACGGCATGGCATCTCACCTTGGAGACTTTGAAAACGACTTACGATCCATCCCTTTGCTAAGGCTTGACCTTAGCAAGGGATGGATCGCCATCGCAGGCAGCCAGAAAGGGTGCTGCCCTGTCTCGCCGTATTTCGCTGTCTTAGCACACCACTTGGCACGAAACCGCCCGGAGTCCGCTGTATGCACGCCAATATCACAGGACGGCAGGCGCTTTAGAGATAAGCTGATGTGATATTCGAATTTAGAGGTTCAAAAACCCTGAAGAACTTGATGTCGGGGCGGGTTCGAGCTAAGCGGATGATGTTCGGGGTCAAGGGTACAAAGCCCCTGAAGACAAAGTTTCCGAATTCGGTGACCTAGGGCATCTTGGCGCCGGTGCGTGTGCGCCAGGCGGTTTCGGGCCGAGGATGTGGTACTGGCGTCTAGGAGGTCAAGCAATCCCTGGAGGCGAGTTTTCCGCCAAATCTGGTTTCAGACAAAAGTCCATGAAAAACTGTACTTGGGAAGATTGAGACGCAAAGGCAAACAGTACCACTTCTTTCTTCTATTGCGTCACTTTCACCATTAGAACAACCAGTACCATTATCTCATCACATTAATCATAAAGGCTCCATTACTACGTCGACGCATTTGGGAGGCGGAGTTGACAACGGAAATAGAGCTACCAATCTTTGAGACCTTATAGCGTCGCTCATAAGCCGTCCTTCGCCGCAAGAATGTCAGATAACCACTTCTCTATCACATCAGCACCTTATCAACAGCTAGTCACCGAGACGAAGGTTATCGCGGACAGCGCCCTCGAGAGATGACCTAATAAAGACACCACTTTTCACCGCATGTGAATACTACTCGAATGGGAAATCCAAGTAGAAATTGTGTTTTCAAACTACTCCAATTCCACGCGTTATCAGCGCCAGCACCGATATTCCCATAGGGGAGCATCCATTGCCTGAACGAAAGAATGTGAAAGACAGACGTCGCGATGGCGATGAAGGCGGAGTGGTCTGGGTGAAAAAGTGGCGCCCAACGTTGCCCTCAGTGGTCCGGCTCCACAGCGAGTGCAACCCTGGCTTTAATGGATTATATCATTATGTCTCGAACCCCTTCAAAATCCCCTACTCTCAATATTTGTCCATCCCACAGAGTATTCGTGAGTCATCTAATTAAATAAAAGTGACTTCACTGTCGCAGTGCATGTGGATTCAATACTCGTTGTCGACGACACCTACGCACTTGAACTTTTTTGTTTCGGTCATTCCGACATGGCTCGCTTTCAGTCGAAGATGACGTTGGGATAAAGCTACTGCAGTATCTCTAAGCAAAAGAAGTGCAATGAAGGACCCCCCCCCCAGCTACGATGGATTCGACGGGTCAATTAAAAAAATCGCAGCGATAGCGCAATGGACAACGCACTCACCCGCTAAGGGTGAGGTGCGGGTTTCAGTCCCACCTGCGATCCGACTTTTCCCTATTACTCAACATTCCTGCGGTAACTTCCGAAGCGCGAACTGCGGCATCAAACAGTAGTTATCATAATAAAAACATCTCGAAAAGATTCCACAATCCTGCCCACAGGGTACAATAATGGTACTTCCCTTATCCATGTACTTTTGCGGTTTTAGGCACGTCCCCAGAATCCCACCACCCCAGGCGAACAGGAGTCTTGGAGGGGAGGGGGCGGGGGCAAGGGCTATTTCGCTCGTTCTCATCGACGTGGTGAATTGTAAGACCCTCGTAAAGCTACGAAATTGTACTCAGCAAA
>MU967013.1:8525-18783 GCA_036418165.1 Cooperia oncophora | reverse complement strand
ACGCAAGAACCTACAAGTGTCTTGGGTCCAAGACACTTGTAGGTTCTTGCGTGTGAGCTCAGTGCCAGTGTTCTTGAAGAAATCGGACTCGTTTGGATCTGCTTCAAATACACAGGTTTCTTGATGTTCAACTTCAGTCCGAACTTGCCAGGCGATCAGACCAAGCTTGCACCTGCTGCTCGAGTTCGTTCTTATCTTCACTGGCCAGCACCACATCATCTGCGTAGAGAAGCGTCCATGGACTCGGTTTCTGGAGATCTCGTGAGATTGCATCCAAGACGACCACGAAAAATAAAGGGGAAAGCGTAGAGCCTTGATGTACTCTTACTGTTAGGGGGAATTCCATCGAAGAACCTGTTAATGTTCGTACATGGCTCTTTGAGCTGTAGTACAGGATGTGTACCGCACCACTAAATTAGCTCTTCGGGCACAGCGTTCCGCGCAAAGTTATATGGCGCAAGCATCCTACTATATAATGTCTATGCTATGTCCGTGCGTGTGTGTGTGTGTGTGTGTGTGTGTGTGCGTCTGTCTGTTTGTCACGAAATTCATAGCACCTGAAGAAGGACTTGGAGGGGTCGGGTCATGGTGGGGATGGATAGAGCATGGGACAAAACCTAAATAGCACCCATGACCCATGTAAGCCCGCCCACAGTGGGCGGGGCGTGCGTCGAAAGTTAGCGATGTCACTGAAAAAGATCATAACTCGGTTCCAGGGCAGTCCCCAGATGAGGGAACGGCGCAGTAAAGTTAGCACAGGGCTGACCGACCAAACAGAGGAGACACACCCGAGATGGGCGGCGCTTCCCGTGTCACTGAAAAATAGCTATAACTTGGCTACAAAGCAGCCCGGAGACGGGAAAAACTGGGATAAGGTTAGCATGGGGTTGGCAGAGCAAATGGAGGAGACACACCCGAAATGGGCGGGGCGTACTTGAGATGGGCGGCGCTTTCCATAAAAATCGGTAACTCGGTTCCCGAAAATGTTTAGAGATCGCAGAAAAGTACATGACGAAGATGAACATCTGGCAAGAGTCCACCATGTTTGCGGCATGCTGAGGCCGGCCCACAGTGGGCGGGGCGTGCATTTGAACACGAGGTACCAGTATAAAAAACCGTAGTTTGGTCCTAAAGCACTAGATGGCAAAAAAGTGGATTATGGGCCCCCGACTGATCACATGCAGGAATTTGCGAGGCACTCGCATTGTGGGCGGAGCCAATCCGAAAAATTCGTAAACGCTTCCAGAGCACTCCAGACACCGGGAAAAAATAGTTTAAGATCAGCGAGGGGTCTTCGGTTGAGAAGCGCGAGGCACTCGCATTGTGGGCGGAGCGTGCGCCGAGGTGGGCGGAGCCAACCTAAAAAATTCGTAAAACGCTTCCAGAGCACTCCAGACACCGGGAAAAATAGTTTAAGATCAGCGAGGGGTCATCGGTTCACAAGTGTGAGGTACACCCGCTGTGGGCGGAGCGTGCACGGGGTGGGCGGAGCCAGTCTGAAAAATCCGTAAAACGCTTCCAAAGCACTCCAGACACCGGGAAAAATAGTTTAAGAGGGTCTTCGGTTGAGAAGCGCGAGGCATACGTTGTGGGCGGAGCGTGCGGCGAGATGGGCAGGGCCAATTAATTCCTGAAACGGTTCCTAAATGCTCCAGACACCGGGAAAAAGTATTTCATCGAGGGGTCACCGGTTCACAGTTGTGAGGCATACCCGTTGTGGGTGGAACGTGCGTCGAGGTGGGCATGGCCAGCCCTAAGGTTTCTTCAAGCGGTTCCAGAGCACTCCAGGCCTCCTCTGTGATACGGCCCGGCTTTGCGGGGCGTGCTCCATTGCCTGCATTCGTATGATCAAATGCTCGACTAATACCCGGCTTTTCTCTCATCTGTCCACTTGATCAACGCTCCTTTTTACCATTCCATACACCATAATAGTGTTGAAAATAGCCGTTTTGAAAAAATAAATAAAATAGCCGGAGCCGTTTTGTATCTCAGAAGGAGGTGCGCCGGCGTCAGCCGGCGAAGCCAAAGCTGCTGTTAATAGATAAGCCCAATGCCAGTTCAACCTTCCACACCTACCTGCAGAAAGTACGGCGCCGGGTGGTCGCCTAGAATGAACGCAACGCCAAAACCTCTCACGCATCCTTTTATCGGTTAATTTCACTATGATCTTTCTTTTCAGACAAAGAGTCATGCAATTTCTGCTAGGTAAAGTAGGGTTTTGAGTACTATTTTAGGTTGAATGGAATTGGATCGGGGAGATTTTTACTAGAAATCGTCATAAATTGAATGCAAGCAATGCATAAATAATACAGCAACATTGATGATGTGATTGTTTCAAGGATAAGGAGACATAATCTGGCTGAGCGGACAGTAAGAGAAGGGTTGTGCTGGTCCTTTTGCTACGCCCACTCAACCACACCTCTCTAATCATAGACGATATTCTATACTTTTACTCCATCCACTGTGCTGAAAGAACGAGCTGAATTGTTCCTACTTTCTTAGAAATCCGATCTCACTACACAACCATCCCTTCTGAGAAAAAATGTTAGGGAAAAATCTTTGGGAAAGAAACAAGGGGCGGAAAACCACTCTAACGAATATTTTTGGCCGCCACAGCGCACTATCTAGCTCTCCCTGAGGCTATCTCACATCAGCCCAGGAACGAATTGTGCTTGATGGTCATCGGTCGTCGTCGGCTTTGAATATTTCGCCGCACGGTCTCTCACCTAATCGCCATATTTCTTTGAAGTAACCCTCAAATTTGAACGCGAGATGAAGGCTTTCTCTGAGCGTTTTCGTTCTTTTGCTTCTTCACTACATGAGCCATCTATCATCCTCAAAGTTGAATTTGAAGTCTTCCTCCCACATTTTGGTGTCGTGCTGGGCAAGAGAGGAAAACGTGGCCAAATTTGTTCAAAGAAATACATCTCACAGGAAATGCGAAATTGGCACCCCAGTGGTTGACATGCCATCTTCTCGTGTCCGATGAATAGAATGTTTCACCTAGAGAAAGCACTTCTACTACACGTCAAGAGTATTTCTTCATGATAATAAATGAACAAAGCATATGATACCTTCGGGTACGCGCAGTAGTACGGCAGTATCAAAACCATGAGAACGACCACTTTGGACAAGTCCTCGAAACACCATTTCGCTATGTCCGCTGCAATGCTTATTTATAGACTATCCATTAACGCTCTATAAGGTAGTTCTAAAACGTTTGAGACAGAGATGGGCTTGCGGCGTTACTGTCAATTCACGGCGAGTAAAGCGAAACAAGCACTGTGAATATACATCAGGTCAACAGGTCTCAATCACTGAACGTAGCAGTGCTGTCTCCTCACAAATTTAACTTAATCCCTTTAATCGCGGCATCCTTCTGGTTTCTCGGCGCTTTCACGTCTCCATGACCCTGATGTAACCACTGTGACTTTGAACATACCAGCTTTTCACGCATAATAAGTGGCCAATCCACCCCAGCGTCCCTCCTTTTGGCAAAGCTCATCTGCTGGCTCGCGATATATTTTTGCAATTTTAGTGCTTTGGCAGCCACAGTCCCCCACTATTTCTCTGTACTATGGCCTTTCACGCCGAGGCCCTTACTAAAAGTTCTAGATGCCACGTAACAGTTCTAGCTGTCGTGCTGCGGAGAGTCAACCCTCTGTGTCGTCTCTCTTGAGTCATCCAGCTAGGAAAACTCTGCTAGTACGCGCGGTGCCACAATCGGCAAGTAGCCCTCAGACTTCGCGTCATAGCGCTCAAACACGTTAGCGCCACCATACAGCAGTGCTCCATCTGCTGTGGAAGGGAACGCACCCATAGCCGATGGCTTCCGTCGAGCCGAAACCGCGGTGCGGCTGTTGTCGTGATGATGGAAGGCTTACGCCTCACTTCTCGTGATCCCCGGCACGCAGTAGGTATTCCTGGTGCGGCTGCTCGTCCTCAGCTATGTTTGCCCCGGATGGTTTACAGAAATAGCTTGCGTTATGAGACGAACACGTCTGACATCAGTACATATTACTTCCATGTCCAAGCGCGTTTGCCCTCGAGCCATTGTCAATCTATGCTTCAGAAATTCTACTCATGGTGGAAGTCAAAGAAAATAACTAGGAATCGCAATAATCAATCGCTTTTGCTACATCAAAAACACGATCTGAGTTAGACATTCACACCACTAAAACAACTGAAGTGCGAGTGACCTAAACTACTCAGCTGAGAGGACGGATTTTCTGCGTTACTACGGGGCATGGCCGTACAACATCCCTCCGTGCGCGTCTCCGGTACAAGCAACATGGACCTGCGTCACTGTGGAACGTCCGGGTCACGGTGACCAAGGTTACCTGCGATACCTGCATCCCCGTGATGGCGATGTCCTTCGACATTCGTAGTGGCCTTGCATCTGCGAAGAAGGCTGCAGCAAATGACGTGGTTGAGAGATGCGGGGAACAGACAAGGGATTCTGTCACGGCAGGAGCCACGGAGCCGTGCGTGAGGACTGTCTTGAAATAAATTTTCCCTGCTAGGACTTACAGTTCCCAACATTGCGGACTGTCGGGGCGGTTCAGCACTGTGACCCAACAGCGGCTGCGGCTCGGTGACAGCGAATCAGCTGATTTCCATGGAATTCGCGAATTCCCACTTTTTCAGCTCTTCAAGCTTCCAAAGTGGAAGGTGAGTTATTTTGAACACTTAAATTGTACTGGCTCTGAATGAATCTGAAAGAATGCAAGCCATTTGAATAATGCCTGAAATAAGGCAAAATACAAGGAAAAGAGCATAATAATAGACATAAAAATAAAGGAAATTAGAGCCAGTACAATTTAAAATTGTTCAAAATAACTCACCTTCCACTTTCGAAGCTTGAGGGCTGAAAAGTGGGAATTCGCAGCCGAATTCCATGAAATCAGCTGATTCGCCGTCACCGAGCCGCAGCCGCTGTCGCGTCACAGTGCAGCGCGGCTGAACCGCCCCGACAGTCCGCAATGATGAGGACTGTATACTCGGCTTATGCTGCAACACCCACAAGACCCATTGCGGGGGAACTGACTTGTTGGAGCTCATATTGGACCAGTGACTAGTGGTGCTTTCGCTGTTCGACCGAATCCTCCACTCGGGAGCCTGGGCACTGCCTGCTCAGACACGTGTAGGAGGTTTCGTGAAGGAGATGTAGCCTATCGTGTGCTTGTAAGAGGTTCTAAGTCCTAAGCTGTCGCGAAATGCGTACGGTGGCGTTTGTTGTCAATTTCCCTCTGATTGCATCCACCTCTCAATGTAGCAGAAAGGCGGAACACGAATGAGTAAAAAGCATTGATACGTACGACGCCGCCTACGCAACTAACGCGGAATGTGTCTTTAAACTTCTATCAGTCTTGGGCAGTGCCATAGCAAACGCCCAAATTAATGTAAAACTCACTACAAAGCCAAAAAGTCGACCACACTGTAACAGTACGACGAGTCGTTGGAGCATAACTCATCGATAGATCGTGTATCCCTTAAAAAAGCTTTTTGTGCAACTCATATGCTTGAAACTGGTTTCAACATATTGCAAAGTTGGTGAGAGGCCTTTTACAGTACTTTCTCTTCTCAACTTCCAATTTGGCGTACAGTGGAGAGATCAATAATACAGCCTATGGTAGTTTAGTGGGTATATACCATTTTCACTTTAATTCACCCTTTTCAAACCAAATTCACCCTTTTTCAAACCAAATTCACCCCTTTTCAAACCAAATTCACCCCTTTTCAAACCAAATTCACCCACCTTCCAAATCGAATTCACCCACCTTCCAAATCGAATTCACCACACTTATTAGGCTGCGCAAGTCATCTACCAAATCACGCCGGACACTACTGCGGGCCCGCCCCCTCGGCCACGCCCACTTGCTTTTTGCGGAATTTTGATATTTTTCAAAATTATTGCATTTTTGGACTGCTGCGTGAAGCCCCGCCCAGTATGAGAGGCTCCGCCCACTTTGGAGAAGCTCCGCCCACTTTTCAAAAATGATGCAAGTCGGCAGTATAAGGTCTTGGCTTTCATGCTAGGGTCTCGTTCGTCACTCGGAACAAACTTTGCCTGATTTTCTTGTTCCGAGTGACGAACGAGACCCTAGCATGAAAGCCAAGACCTTATACTGCCGACTTGCATCATTTTTGAAAAGTGGGCGGAGCTTCTCCAAAGTGGGCGGAGCCTCTCATACTGGGCGGGGCTTCACGCAGCAGTCCAAAAATGCAATAATTTTGAAAAAATATCAAAATTCCGCAAAAAGCAAGTGGGCGTGGCCGAGGGGGCGGGGCCCGCAGTAGTGTCCGGCGTGATTTGGTAGGGTAGATGACTGCGCAGCCTAATAAGTGTGGTGAATTTGATTTGGAAGGTGGGCGAATTCGATTTGGAAGGTGGGTGAATTTGGTTTGAAAAAGGGTGAATTTGGTTTGAAAACGGGTGAATTTGGTTTGAAAAGGGGTGAATTTAAAGTGAAAATGGTATATTAATCGGGTATAGAGGTTCACTGGGTATAATATACAAAGCGAGAACATAAGTGATTGATAAGTGTATGAGTGCTAACCCACGTCTGGGTCCGTCTGCTTGTAAAGGCTGCTTTGAGAAAGAATGAGGCTCTTACCTGGCGGGGATCATCTTGACCTCATAGGGATGTTGAGAGGTGTCGTCGCCTGAGATGGTGAGACGACGATACGAAGTGCTACACTTTAAGCGTAAATCGTAATGGTCAGCGATCCCCTCATCCCAGAAGCGGCGAACTTGGGAACTGAAGAGAGGACTGCGCATTTGAATTCGAAGGCACGCCCCAGGTTCAAAAATGGTGAGTTGTGCGGCTCAAATGCTAATGAAAAGGTGGTAATTAACACAGTAGTGAAGAAACAAGCAGAAAAAACCGGACCGCAATGCCCCACATAGAACCCGATCTTGAAGCGCGTTCGTACGTGTATAAGGCGGAGAGTAAGCGGGTCGGATACACTTGAAACCGGCAAATTCAAGAACTGAAAGAATTTTTCTCAAAAGTAAATGGGGGTCCCTCGTCCCCCTCTATCCACTGACCAATGTCGTACGTTGAGGATCGGTTTGCGGAATCCTCACTCTACAACCTATGTTGATCGCGTCAGCACTTTTCGCAGCAGAGTCCAGGTTGACATAAAATATTTTGTGAACTAGCGGTTCATCAGGAAAACTGCAGAACTCGATGAAAAGGGGAAATATTGGGCGTTCTGATGGTGTTTCTAATTTTGCAAAAGATTGCGTCTGAAAGAAGTTATCTCGTCTAAAGCATAAAAACCGCCCGCGATTCACAGCTAACGCGTCCGTAACATCCGAAACATTTCACGAGTGTGGGAAGATTCCGATTGCAAGTAGGTTGGAAACCATGTAGGCTGGAAACAACAGTATAGACATTGTTTCTAAGCTGTCTTCCGTTCCTCAAAGGCCCCACACCTAAAAAGCTTATTACTCCCAGAAAAAGCCCCGCGATTTCCACCCGGCCAACAGATCTGCTCCACCGCTAATTTGCCATGGAATCATAACGCGGCCGCAAGCGCTTGCGAGTCGTTACGTATCTAATCCTTCTCGTCAGAGCAAACAATTAGAGCCGGAAAGGGAGGGGTCGTACCAGGATCCTTTTGCGGGGAGGGGTCGTACTGACACAGTCATTTCCTCTTTCTTATGCTGTACCCTGGGAGCAGGTGGTATATCGAAGGTGCTCTCAGGAAGCATTGCGAGTGACACTGTGCTCACGGTTAAGGAAGAGATTGCAGGACATATAGTTGGTAACTTCGTAGTTTGTCGGGGCGGTGCCAGGAGGGGCGGAATGAGCCAGCCTCCGGCTGTCTGCCAAACCAATAGTAATCGGTAAGTATCGATATAGGAAGAAAACAACCACCCACAGTCCTCATCATTACGGACTGTCGGCGGCACAGCCGCGCTGCACTGTGACGCGACAGCGGCTGCGGCTCGGTGACGGTGAATCAGCTGATTTCGATGGAATTCGGCTGCAAATTCCTACTTTTTCAGCTCTTCAAGCTTCTAAAGTGGAAGGTGAGTTATTCTGAACAATTTTGAATTGTACTGGCTCTGATTTCCTTTATTTTTATGTCGATTATATGCTCTTTTCCTTGTATTTTGCCTTATTTCAGGCATTTATTCAAATGGCTTGCATTCTTTCAGATTCATTCAGAGTCAGTACAATTTAAAATTGCTCAAAATAACTCACCTTCCACTTTCGAAGCTCGAAGGGTTGAAAAAGTGGGAATTCGCCGTATATCAGCATCCATGATCGACTTTCAATGAATCTTGGCATCGTGTGAGGTCCTTCTGATTAGATGTTGTAAACCACAGCCAAGATATTAACAACTTTTATTTGGCTTACGTTTCGGCCTTGTCGCCTTCGTCGGAGCCTGGAAAGTCAAAGATAAGGTGACCTACCGCCGAATGCCATTTCAAACTTGAGAACAGCTCTCCATAGACTAAAGGCGTCTGGGGAGGTCTCGTAGCTCACAAGCACAAACCAACTAACCTTATGAGAGCACGGCTAGCTTACGTCTCGACCACCGCTAAACTGACTCACTGTGGGTGGCTTCAGCTGACCCAGCCCTTCGACCCGAAGCCGATGGCGATTGAAGCCCACACAGGTCAGCGAAGGGGGCGAGCTCACTTGTTATGGCTAGGCATTCATCTTTCCTGTTCAACTTGGGGTTTTTGGCGCGTATCCAGAAGGCCTCCAAAGTTTTGCGGGCGACGTGAGGCTCTCGCGACAAGATCCTGACAGAGACTTGGACCGCCCCTCCGTGTCAATCTAATCAGAAGAATTCGCCGTATAATTCCATGGAAATCAGCTGATTCGCCGTCACCGAGCCGCAGCCGCTGTCGCGTCACATTGCAGCGCGGCTGTGCCGCCCCGACAGTCCGTAATGAGGACTGTATGTACTGAAACCGCCCCGACTGATTGGGCCGATACGAACTGCGTATATACCATTTTCACTTTAAATTCACCACTTTTCAAAGCAAATTCACCACTTTTCAAAGCAAATTCACCACTTTTCAAACCAAATTCACCACTCTTTTTAGACCGGGCAGTTCACCCACCAGACACCCTGCTGTGAACGCTGCCTCGACGGTCACGCCTACTTGTCAGCGCGGACATAGATTTTCAACATCATGGCCGACTCCGCCCAGTCTTTAAAGGGTTTGTTGCGAACTTCGAAATTTCATAACTTTTTCAACTTTTTAATTTCACATCCACTCTTTGCACAGCGAAGATACTCGTAACCGCGCATTCATGCTCCGGCAATTCAGGCTCCGCCCCTTTGGCCACGCCCACTTGCTTTTTGCGGAATTTTGATATTTTTTCAAAATTTTTGCATTTTTGGACTGCTCCACGAAGCCCCGCCCACTGTGAGAGGCTCCGCCCACTTTTCAAAAATGGTGCAAATCGGCAGTATAGTCTTGGCTTGCATGCTAGGGTCTCGTCCGTCACTCGGAACAAACTTTGCCTGATTAATTTGTTCCGAGTGACGACGAGACCCTAGCATGCAAGTTGCGACTATTCTACCGATTTGAAAATGCAGAAATTTTGAAAAAATATCAAAATTCCGCAAAAAGCAAGTGGGCGTGGCCAAGGGGCGGAGCCTGAATTGCCGGAGCATGAATGCGCGGTTACGAGTATCTTCGCTGTGCAAAGAGTGGATGTGAAATTAAAAAGTTGAAAAAGTTATGAAATTTCGAAGTTCGCAACAAACCCTTTAAAGACTGGGCGGAGTCGGCCATGTGTCGATGTGTTGAAAATATGTGCGCTGACAAGTAGGCGACCGTCGAGGCAGGGTTCGCAGTGGTGTCTGGCGTGATCTGGTGGGTGAACTGCCCGGTCTAAAAAGAGTGGTGAATTTGGTTTGAAAAGTGAATTTGGTTTGAAAAGTGGTGAATTTGCTTTGAAAAGTGGTGAATTTGCTTTGAAAAGTGGTGAATTTAAAGTGAAAATGGTACAAATTAGCAAAGAGGCTTGGACAATGCTTCACAACTATGACAGGTCCTAGGTACTGATAGAAACCGGAAGTCCTGGACTCCTCAGAAAACACTGGAAAGGCCTTTTACCAACTTTGGCACTACGATATCGCATAAGTAAACACAAAACATAACCTACTGGAAGGTGAATGGTGATCCTCTCGAGCAGCCCCCTATTTCAGCAGGCTTGGCGAGCAAATGAAACTAATAAAAAACATGTTACTTTTGGAATTCACAGCGAGTAAGCAATAAAAA
>MU967012.1:6354-22095 GCA_036418165.1 Cooperia oncophora | reverse complement strand
AGGAATCATGTCGCGCTGCCTCGCTGAGAGGGTCTGGACAAACAGACATGACGTGGCTTGGTCTCAGGATATCCATCGACCACGGAACGTCTCTTCTTTTTCTTTTTTAGTGCTCCTTCCTTCTTTTTCTTCATTCCCTCCCTCTCTCTCTTCCCTCGTCCTTCTTTCCTTTTTCCTTCAGAAGCTCGCCCGGTTACCCGTGGCTTCGCAATTTCATCCACATAATACCTGATCGTTTTAGCGGTGTGCGCGGTCGGGCTCCCGAGAGAACTTTCGAACCCTGCATTTATCCCGGCGCAATTACCAACAAGTACTAATTCAGAGTGCAACGTGGAATGATGGATGCTTCGAAATGGAAACTTGTCCGGGGATGAGATGTAAATCCCATCAGTGGCCAGTTCGGGTGTGATGTGAAGATGCCTATCTAGAGCGCAGTTGTGCGCAAGCCATTTGACTTTCAAACATGACCGATCGCTGAGTTGCAGCTCACACGATAACGAGCACGAAGAAGGAGCAGGAGCAGCATTCAAGCTCACAACTTCGGAGCCGGAGCATCAGTTGAAACTCAGAATGTTGGTAGGATGAGTACTTCTTCTCTGTCTTCTAACAAGAAAATCTTCAAAACCAAAACTGTTTTAAAAAAGTTGCGGTTTCATATTTACTAAATGAGATTCAGAAAATCATTCAACAGCGATAAAATTACGGTCCGATTCCGCGCTACCTAAACGATAGGGCCAGGAGACAGTAAACTGTGAGAGTCTGAAGGGCTTGACGGTGATAAAAGCTCTTTCTGGGTACGCCACAGAGTGACATCCGACCGCTAGTATCTGGAACCTCAATGCAATGAAAATGACGCAAAAGTCAGCGTTTCTCTCGTCCCCAATACAATTATCCGATTGGAACCTTGCACCAGTCAGGCAGTCCTGAGGTTCTATGGAGCTTAATTGGTCTACGTGGGATTCAGTCCCCAGACGATAACCTTGGAACGGAGCCAACTTGGTGAAGATGGGTGAGCGGAACCCTTTGCAGGACCTCTGCTTGAGCTAGTTTAGCTTCATTCACCTCACAGAAACGAAAGGCTCGAGAGCGGTGAAAAGGCAAATCGTTTAGCGACAGCGAATCTCTTTTTGAGATGGGCCATGCAATCTTCCTATGGTCAAAATCGTAGCGCCACGGGTCCTTTTAAAGGCACATTCCGCGATAAAATAAGGCTATGACCTCTCAAATGTGTCGGACGATCCGGAAGGCGATTTTTGAGGCTGCGCTACTTTCAAAATGTGAAAAACGGCAAGAACTCCGCTAGAAGCTGACTAATTAGGCCCATGGACACCCCTTAGGCCCATGCCGACCCTCACCGGCTGCTAGCTACTAGCTAGTAGCCACTATGTTATCTTTCTCTATAACATTTCGGACTGCTTTTTCTGCTGCTTTTCTCCGCTAATCAGATACTTAGCACTTTTTTGTGTGCCATATTTGAAAGTTCCGTTTCCCCGCATTATGCGGTCGACGAAACTGTGCTTTAAGTTTGGCTGAGCGCCATCCCGATCCTAACGAGACGTATTTAGTCCTCCCACTCACGTCTGATAATAACTGCTTCATCCCAAAGAGATGGATCTTGCAATCTCATCCCGATAGTAAGCCTCCGGACTAAACGATGCCAGCCCTCCAAATCTATTTCTATTACTGCAAAAATTGCTGAAAAAAACCCTAACCCTCACATTGGTATCCCTTATTCCTATACCTTACCTCGTAAACTTCTCTTAGAGGAAGTAATAGCTGGGCAAAGGACCGGTCAAGTGCTTTTATGGAGAGGCGTTTGACGGCATCCATTTTGAGTTTACTCGCCAAAAGCGGAGAACGCGTTTCCTAACCCCAGGCAACTGACGCAGCAATCCCCATATCCGTGACCAGGCGTCCTCTATCGGGAATCGTAGGGGAATCGTATTGAGTTCGATACCAATAAGAATTTTTATCTTCTCGGAGTAGGTGAGCTGAAGCTAGCATGTACTGCTTGCTATATGTAAGTCAGTCCTTTTGATTGGTAACACTACTATGAAGCGCGATCGACCTCTAACAATGTGAGAGCTTTGATCACATCATCGCAGAAGCAAATTACGCTTTTGGAATGTATTGGCCCTACTGTAACTATGAGCGCTTAATTTCCATACTCAAGTCGCGGTCGATCATCAAGCACGATGCAGACCGCCCAGCTGGACCTCCCGAACAGTCCAGATCGCTACCACCGATGCAGCTCTGGTGCCTTTGTTTCGTAGGATCTCTTTGACGGCGCGGTGCAGTAAACGACTCTCAGGTCGCCAGTACATAATGAGTTTTTGTCAGCAGCGCCGGCAAGCGTTTTGTGCCGCCATCGCCGTCACTGGCCGATTGAGTAACGGAACAACACGCGTAAGTCATACGCATGACGTAAGCGTAACAGACGCGAAACACTGCGGCACACTGTGGAGACCACTTGGTACAATCATTTGGCGCGCCATTTCGGCCTGCAGAGCAAAAAGTAAACTGAAGGTCAACGTGGAGATTGGTTTGAATGGGTCAATATCTGTAGGTATTTTACTGTACTGGAATGGGACCAAGCAGAAAGGAAGCTGTGAACATATAAACTCAAAAAGTAATAGGTAAGGGAAAAACAAAAAAAAACAAGTGGAATACGATTTTGATGTCATTACTTTGACCTAGGAAGAGTTACTACCACAAAACTGCAGGAAAAGGATCATTGAAAAAGGCATGAGAGGTGAAGTCCTGCTTAACCTATCAAGAGCTCGCCATGTATCTCACCGCCCAGAGGCGTCCATGGGGGCAGAGGATTACCCATATAAGCTAGTGCGCCTGCAGCAAAACAGGCAAAACCACTCACTTTCGTCCGTAGGAATGAAATTTTTGCCGAGACGACCTGACCATCTGGTTTGTTCGGGTTGCCTCGTTTATTCTTCCTTCTACCGTGGTAAGTTTTATGAGCTTTATTCCAGTATGGTGAGGCATTTTAGTGTAGAAAGCCCAAGGCGTTTGAAATGCTAATCACGACTAGTATTTTTACTCTTAGACGGTTAATTTTTATTATGCCCTCGTGGTTCCATGCGCTGATGTAGTACCAAGGAAAGTGAAAGGGCCTCCGAGTCACTTTGCTTGACCAAAGTTCATGGTTAGAGCACAGACAGCAGAATTCCCGCGGTTTAATATACGTTTATACTTCGCCGCGGCGTTTTGAGCGATGAATCGTAGACAAGCAAGCCTGATCTTTAGTCATCAGAACAACGAGCAAAAGAATTGACCTTCGCCAGGACTAGTTCTCGGACCTCAGACCACCGCGGTATTGTGGTGCCCTTGCACCGAGGTCCTCCATTTCCCCTGCTCGCTGTGAACATCCGAATCTTTGGGTTGTCTTGTTCTCTGAGATTAATGAAACGTGTGAACGGCGCGTCCAGGAGTTAGTAGCTGCCCAGCTCTTGAGCTCGTACGAGCTAGAAAGTCCTGAACTTGAACTTGAGTGGCTTGGGTACGGAAAATTGGACGATCACCTATGTCAAGAGCGACGAGAGGCGGACCCCACGACGGGCTCTGAAGTGAACGGAATGGGACAGAGAGAACTCCATATTTCTCAACAACCCTTTTCCATAGCTCCAAAGGATACATATGTGTAAATAAAGTGGGAGGGTGGTAGTAAGTGGAGCAGGTGGCATGCTTACCATTCGAGTGTCCGGAGGTTTGAATCCCCATCGGCTTCCGCCTAAGCCAAACAGGCTTCTATCCTCCTGCTGTAGTAAATTGTTGGTACCAAATCCGTCTGGAAGGATAAGAACGTTGTCTCCTACATGGATTAGCCCCCGCAAGTCATTGAACAGACCATATCGCATTCACGTGAGCCACAGGACTGAATGAAGTACATATGCGTGCAGCACCCTAAAGAGGAACTGATAACGGCCGAGGACTTATTGACTTTAATCTTTCTATGCGGTAAATCTGGAGTAGGACCCCGGAACTCGAACAATTGGGGAAGTTGCGATCATAGCCTTCAGTTTAAATTAATTACGTGACGATCCGCTGATGTACTGGTGTCTTGTATAGTGTTTGTTCTCAATCGCTCATTTTTGATTCGATGACGCGGCACGACTAGTTTGTGACAAGTGTAACCTCGAAACCGTCCATCATTCACGCGAACATGGGTACTGTAGATGGTCAAACGTGATACTCGTACTTCTAGACACTACTACAAAGTCGCCTCTAATAGCCTTTATTCCAGTGTCAAGATGTGGAAAAAGGAAAACAAGCAAGCTCACTCAGCGCTGAGAGGCTATGCTATCGTCGTTGCTAACTTCCAAGGGCCTAGTCAGAGTGAAGCAGCGGTCCCTTTCACTTCAAGTAGTCAGTACGGCGCCTTTTCAGCTAGCTTCTTTTCACTATTAAAAGAACGCAGACCAGCTCAAAAAGTGTAGGTAAAAAGAAAGCCCAGCACAAAAAGAGTAACAAGACCCGCAAATCCCCATCCCTGTAGGCGTACCCCAAAACCGGGACCAACCCTTGGTACCTATCGACGAGCAACCAAAGAAAAGCAAGACGGTGCTCGCCTGCTGTGGCGGATGACTTTTGAACCCTATTTCCGGTGGCTGCTGATGCCGCTAAAGCGCTGTTAATCCCACGCCAGACCTTTTGATGACCCATGCTGGTAGATATACCGTACAGTATCCTGGTTACTTGTTGAAAAATGGAACAAGGGTGCACCAAATGGTACATAGATTATGGTAAGCTTGCATAAGCCACCATGTAAAAACTTGTGAAATCCTTGTACCTAAGATGATTAACTTCGTCATTTGCAGCTTCCAGAAGTTTTTACAGTTACCAAAGTTACATCTGCCAGTTACTATGTCCTTGCAGAAGGATCTAGCGAAATGCAGAATGCCCCTCCTGCCCCGAGCCGAACATTGCTCATCCCCCCCCTCTTGACCTTAATGAGGCGCTTATGGTTTAAAAATACGATTATCCATTATTAATCACTCTGAACGCGGCTGTCCGTAACCTGGATGACCAAAATATTTGTGCCGACTGAGCACCTGCATGCTCTGGTCAAACAATACCGAGTAGGTAATAGATACTCGACGGGGGATGGATACACGCCTAGTACACTACAATGCCCCAAGTGTCCAAGTTGACCTCGCTTGAAGTGACTCATACGCTCTCTTGACTTGAAATGATTTTGGCCACTTCCAGACGAGCACAGAGGGGCCTGATCCTTCTGCGCCAGTCCTCCACTCCTTATCCCTACGTCCCAGCAAACAACGGCGGCAGGGTGAAAGAGCTCCCGCATCAATCGTCTTACAGATGATTTACATGAATAGCAGAAGAAGGTGGCAGAAAGGGGATTAGAAAAGGGCGTTTTACAGGCCAGCAAGCGTTATGATAAATTGCTAGGCACAATGCAGCAACGGCATTGTCTCTCAAACCATCAAGAGATCCATTCTGCCGCCGGTCTTATAAGAGAACAAGAAAAGTCGATGTGTCTCGGTACTGTGGCTAGGCATCAGGGCCCCCACAAATAATAAAATAATTTTCCGACAGATCTGAAATATATGGTTAGGGACTCCTCCATATAAGGACTTGCAAGCGGAGCACGTAACAAGTACAAATGTATAACAGGATGAATCAAGGGGCTAAGTTCGGCTTGGTGGGGCACAAAATGGTACACAACAGCTTATACAGGCCATGTTGTGAAGACCTGTAAGCTGTGCCTCATTTGCACCATTTCACAGCTCGACAAGATTACGGGGCTCATTAAGGGAGGGAGGGCTGTTAATATGATCTAACAAGAGGAAGAAAATGCTCCCAGGCCAAACAGCGCCGAATCTGGTCTACTGATAGATCAGCAGCATACCGATCGATTAAGTAGTACTCTTCAAAATTACCTCTTATAATGCGATAAGATTGCTACAAGAAGTACTCCACAACCTTAATGAATAGACTGCCAGAACTTGTAATTCCAATCATATTTATTTAGATCATGAATTTATTGAGAGTTAACCAGAGAAATAACGCGCAAAGTAGAAGTCTTTCTTCGTTTCAGGACGGAACCCTACTCATGGCTCACTGGCTGAGGTACACAAGTTAGGCCTCACTCTTGAATGAAATATGCTAGTAACCCACTACAAGTGTAATCAAAGAAGTCTCAGAGGCGTGCCGGCAGTGCATAAGTTCGAGCCCGGTACCAGCTCCTTTCTCACCACTCATTAAACGGTGAAGCAGCAACAATTGATGAAAAACAGTCTGGCGCCGCGCCAAAAGCTCCGCGCCGATAAAACGATCGGACTGACTTCTGTGATAACGACTGTACAGGTTCCCAAGCCTGTGTAAAACCGTTGAATAAGCAAATACCCACCGTAGACACTGAGAGTTGCAGGATCTGTCGTTCGTCGATTGGCAATGTTGACCGCTTCACAGGTGTAATTACCCGAATCGCTAAGCCTTGCTGCAGAGATGATTAAACTGCCATCGTTACCGTAGATCACATTGGAATCGGCTGATTTTTCCAGTTCAACGCCGTCTTTTATCCATGTCAGCTGAAACATTGGCAAAGATCAGTTACCCTCACGTAAACAAAACTACTAAATTATGCATTTTGAAAAACTTGATCTAATGCAGATATGATCCCTGCAAATGACGGGGCGTGGATTGGAGCGCAGCTAAGGAAGGCTCTCAGACCAATCGCTGCGAACTCAGGATGGTATCGTTGGTGGAAAAAAACGCTCTGCCAGCGCTTCAGTCCACTGGCCGTCATTGGCCCTATCGCGTGCAAGGATGATAGTTCTACTCATCGAATGCGCACTGCAAGTAGTGACTCGTTCTCAGGACGAAAATCGAAAGAGGTACGGCAATGAGTACAACTCTGAGCGCTATTTTTCGGGACACTTGACAGTTATGCAATCTATGATTCGATAATGAGGGATAGGTGATGATAACCCTAAGGATAGTCAAAAAAATCATAGGTGATCTGCTGGGCATTATGAAAAGGGAGGACCACAGTCAAAGGAGTATGAGAGAAACCCTTTGCTGGTAGTCTTTAGAAAAAGTTAATAGGGGGACAACCAAGACAGCAAGCAGTTGGGGTGCGGGGACACTTAAAAATCAACCTTACTTCAGGCGTAGGTTTCATGCGTAATCTAGAACCTCGTGTCCCCTATCCCTATTCAGAGTGAGGTCTGAACATTCCCGGGTGAGCTCTTTCGATTGCATGAACGTAAGAAAGTGAACCTCTCAATTAGGTGAAGTTCAGAGTGAAGGTCTTTGTCTGTTCAGGAGCTGGAACCTGCCCTCCCCACATTGTCCGAGCGTGGGCGCCACCATCCTTCGCTCCACCAAGACCGCTATATTACTGCTACGCAACTAAACAGCTTTTCAATCATAGCTTCACAACACTGACACGTTACAATGTGAAATGCTTCTACTTTATGGTTAGTGTAAAGGCAGCATAAACTTTGATCCCACGTTCCTCGGACTATACTGCAGATTCACTTATACTGAAGACCCTCAGAAGTAATGCAGGTCCCCGAGGAGCTGCCCTCCCCTCAAAGCTCCCCTGAACCCTCAATAAACTTCAGCTTAGCTCCTCGAAGAGACAACGACGCAGTTATCAGCGTGTTCGATCGAACAGCCGTCGCTGAGGCCAGCAGGAGAGGTTCTTGCCGAGCCAGTTAGCGCTATCGTCCACCACCATCACACCAATCAACCAACTAATGACACTAATATGTGTGGACACATGGCCTTCATATGGTAAACTAACACAAACTTTCACTTCGGGTCAAACTGATGGCCATGAGGTCAGTTAGAGAGACTCACCTGAGCTTTTGGATCACTTTCCGGTGCCACGCAGTGCAACTGAACGGTTGATCCTGTCACGGGAACTCGATCCCGATGTCGGCGCTTGCCACCGACAATGCCTTACCGCAATCTGAAAATAGTGCGTTAGCAACTGAGAGGCAGAACAAAGCCTCCGTCGGCCTTTGGGGGAAATACGCATGACGTCCATTATTTTTCAGGTATCTTAGGAAACAATAAGTAATTTTTGGATAGTCTACAAGCTCCGAAACCCATTGACGTTCGATTGGCCTACTTCTTTCAGTCTATATTTATTCCCGGATTTTTTTATATAGTCACTTCTATACAATTTTTTCGATTTTGTAATTGTTCCAATTGCTTTGGAAAAAGTTTCAAATTACATTTCCAGATTGGCTTCAAAAGCCGCAACTCATTTATGAGCCATGAGACTACATCTTCCCCTACAGAGACCACATTTGTAGCCACTGCACTACCACACATTTCCACAAGTTCCATTCCTCATTTCCACCTCGAGACAATACGATTTTCAGTAATCCCCAGTAATCCCTTCTGAGGGATACAAGTCAAGAGGCACAATTTCCTGGAGGAAATCAGGGCTGAATTACCTTCACTTCCGATCTCACTAGTGAGTAACTGAGAGTGTAATTAGATTAGTCGGAACCACCAAAGCATGTGCACAATGTGTGGAGCGCGGAATTTTTGGCGCCGAGGGATCGTGCGAGGGGGCGATTTTCTTTTTTAGACAGCATTCCTTTAATTCAGGGCTTTTATGTTATATCAACTATGTTTATTACTACTTACCAACACAAAACAACAATAACTTACTCACTGTATCCTGGAATGAGTAGGAAAGCAAAAAAACCCCCTCGAGGCGAGATTTGTTTTGCCCCAGAGTCAAATTTGCTAAACCTAGCCATATTCCTTACCTAAATCCCGTCAGCCGAAAATTTTCCCGTCTGTCTCCAATTTCAACGACCCCTGACCCCTTGAGAACCGCACTTCCAGCAGTCAAGCCCCCCGTATAACGTGAGGGCTGGCGACGACGTCAAGCGTTTCAAGAACGCACGTCGACGAACCGGCGGAAACACTGAAGCCGGATCAATGCTGCAATGCATTGATCCCTATGGCGGAGTCGCGTTCAACATGGCACAAAATCAACTTATTGCGCATTAATGCGGCTGGCCGTCAGCCAGCAAACAATTGCAGTGCATAGCCCGGAGTTCCTTGAGCTTTGAGTTCGCGGACCTAATTTGGTCAGTCTCTTGGCGGCTCATCAATGCTCGGGTTGAGTGAATTCCGATAAGGCAGAGAAGCCAAGGGAAATGATTTAGATGGCAAGCTTCATTGCTACAAAAGGAAAGGGATATTTCTCAGTGGTGAGCAGGGACAGGAAGAAAAACCTGGGTAAATACGCTTTAAAGATAACTCTTGCAACGGGATCAAAAGGATTAGCAACGTTTTAGGAAACTGCTTCGTCTGCAGGCGCAGTAGAACATTAGCTTAAGATAATGAGTATCGTTCTCCACCCAACCCCTAGCGAATTCCTTCAACTCTGACTGATGCCTTTATCCTTTCAAAGCTACACTTTAGACCACTGCTAAAAGACTCGCAGGGTTCACATAGCCCTCGGAAATCGCTGCACATTACGATTACTTCAGCGCTTCCTGCGCAGTGTGCGCAGTGTTTCCCCTCACAGGTGTCCGACCCATCTGTCACCGTCTAGAAACAACTCTGACACCCATCAGTGTAAAGCCGAGAACGAAAAGATTAGCCGAATACCATGAGCGGGTGCTAATCATAATTGGGCAGATCAATTTGCCTCAACTATACGGCCTGAGCCAAGGTATAATGTCTAAAAAGCAAAGAATAGAAGTAAGTGAAATTAAAATACAAATGTGAAAGAAGTAAATATTGAGCGGGGCGTCTACATTAAAGATCGATACTGTTTCCCGTTTAGTACGTTCCCTTAGACGGAAAACAAGCAAGCCAGTACTACTCTATAGGTACAAAATTACTTGAAATAACATATTAAAATATGGATTTTTGCATGACATTACACTCAGCTAGCTTTCTGCCCCGTAGCTGCCGCTTCGGGCTTTTCTCTCTTTACTCTTCGCACTACTTTGGCTGCCCATGAGATAAGACCGACATTATTTCATTTGCGTGGAGGAGGAGGCTGGTATGAAGTAATATGCAACTCTTTACCGCTGCTCGTGGCCTGGGGATCAAATCCTTATCCCCCCTGCAGCGTTTAATCGGCCTCCGCAGATCACGAGCCTTCGTACCCCGGAAGACGGTAAATTGGCCCCAGACTCGTCTGGGAGGGTAAGAACACTGATTTGTACAGCGGCTGATCCCCACACCCTGTTGCCCAAGCTACATCTAATTTCACTGAGCCAACTACGCATTCTGAGTGGAAGTGGATGGAGCGTCGCATCCCGCAGACAAGAAACTTATCCGCTTAGATATGTTCCATTTTACTCCCGCACAAAAAGTTTTTGAGGCGACTTCTCCTCTGTATCTTTGACGCTCGAAATAAGCCTATGGTCTCTACACCCCCTAGTTGTCCTCGTGCTCACTTTTTAAGTCCAGGTGTCGTTCGTGCCTGATAGCCGATGAAATTTGATACGTTGTTTAGTGCGAGGACGTCACGCCCAAATCGTCGTCGCTTCATCGCCCTAAACCTCTAAGCAATCAGTAGATGGCACGGAAAGGTATATCAACGGGTACGACGACTGGCCACTCTACACCTCAGATCATCTGTCTGTCTACGGGATACTTCCTGAGTTCGGGTAACCAGAGTAGCTAGCCGCTGTTCAGCTCTGGGAAGTCAAAGTCCGAGCACTTTCCTCGACCAAGAGTCCAGCGGCTCTAAAAATAGCCCGGATGTTAGGAAAACGGCTCGTTGAACCGTAAGCTGGTATTATAAATCAGATTCCACTTGGCTGGCAACAGGCTCAAGCATGCGCTGCGAAAATTGCGAGAGCGGATGGTCTCTATGATCTGGCCCTCCACTCTGTTGGGGAATTTTTGATAGACTAAAGGAGATGGGGTTTATGCGGGAGGGAAATTTCACCATCTCATCCTTGACCAGGTTACCTTGCTGCACAACCCTGGACTAGAAGGAACCCTCGAAAGGTAACTTACCTACATTGGAATTATGTTAGGCTAGCTAAGGACTCCTGACGGCTAAGAAAGGCCGAGTAGATCATAAAGGCCAGTTCGCACAGAAGAATTCCCCCATGAAAGTTAATCCCCCTCCTGAGCGCTGACCTCGTCGAGGATTTCCCTGCCTATGATTATAGTGGAACGCCGGCAGATTCAAATTGCCGCCATGATACTGTATAAACAAGCGGTGTGTCTTTAAGTATTTGCATCGCATGGATCGCTGACCACCAGTCAACAGAACAGCGCAACAGGAAACAGCCACCTATGCCAACATTGTGGGTCCACCATGGCAGGATTAAGGGGATCGATGGGCCATGACACGCAGCATAGGACTGGGAGATCCTCACTGTCTCCTGGGACAGTGTTGGGTTCATGTGAGCCAACTCTGTCCCCCTCTGCTATCCCAAGAGAACTTTCTATGGATGCACTTCACTACCGTAACCGGACCCCGCTTAAGTCGGTACTCCTGCCACTGAAGGGTTAAAAAACGGCGTTTTCAGTTTATACAACGGCTCTCTGGTGTTAAAATTTATGTGAACACATTGAATGGAATAATTCCACTCACTCTGCACTAGCACTGGACGCTCATTGATGAAGGGTGGTTAATCGGTGAATTCGATGTCTAACAAAGAAATATGGTTGATTTTCCGAGGTCTTTCAGCTGTCAACATAGATTGATGTGACGGCCAGAGCACGCGCACACGAACTGACACGAACCGCCTGTTCGACTGTGATGGTTGGCAAAATGACAGCGCAGACTGTGAGGTCCAAAATGGCCATAGACAGCTTTTGAACTTTTGATATAACCTTTTAAGGTAACGGTCAAATCGTGAGAGCTGTGAAGACATTCATCGGGCTTTGCCCAAAAAAGATCCCGTTCCCAGCTTTGGGTTACTTTTCTAAGACCCGATGCCTTGCTAGCCCTTACAAACCGCTAGAAATCCACTCTCAGTATTACCGGCCCTTTTTTGGCCGAGCACCCAATCGGAAATAATACAAGCGCCTCACAATCTATACTGTAGGAATGTGTTATTCTACAACCATTTCACCACAGGACTTCCTGATGCAACGCGTGGAGGTTCCTGAACGAATTCGGGAAGGAAGAAGTTCGTTTGGGAAGAAGGATATTCCTAACATTACAAAGGATATTGTAAGAGAATGACCCTCTGCAACCTCATGAGGATTTTCCCTTTCCCGCGAATCTTCAAAGAAATCCCATCGCTGTCCCGCGGCGCGACAATTGCACATTTCTTTATTCATTGTGCCAATTAATGTTAACTGCAGGTCTCATTCTAGTGACTCTTGAACTCTTGTGAAACTGCAAAATGGTACAACTGGACCTCTTTGCTCACGGCAACTTACAGGTCTTCAAAAAGTAGACTGCACAGACCTCGATGTGCCTGGCACAGACCTCGATGTGCACCATTTGGTGCCCCCTCCAAGCCAAATGGCCCCGAAACACCTTTCCTCAAAATCAGCGCACACTATTGTGCGAGCCACACAAGGATGCGGTAGGAGGTCGCACTTGTCCGCTCGCGGTTGTCCTGTATTCCCTTCATTTACCCCTATAAATGTAGCAGTGCTTTCGTAAGGATATCCATACCCATGGATTTTGTGCCATTTCTGGCTAAACGCCAAACTTGGATATCCTTTGCGATTAGAAGGTTGGTTCTAGTAGACTTCCAGAGTCAACACTCACAAATGACTCCAACACCCACCATATCTGTGCCCCACCGAGAACCAGAATAGTCTCGAGTAAACACAAGCGACGGGACTTAGAAATTTCTTGATGTGCGGAACTTAGGACCAAATCGAATACATTTTCAGACCAAATCGAATACATTTTCAGCGGTTGAGCTTGTATTTTAAGAGCCAGAAAATAGAGCGCTTCTCCCTTATATGTACTGTTAATCATCATCAGGAGGACAGGCGCGAGCATAGGAAAACGGGAAACCTTCCCCATTGCCAACCATAGTGACCCCTCCCAAACAAGTGAAAACCTATACCGGGTGCACACTGATTTCCCGTCCATCTGAGAACTAAAGTCCAGTTTTCAAGGGCTTATATAGATCCACTAAAAACGGTAAAATTCTAGAATGACACTGTTTTTGTTTTGATAACTGCTGTTTTACGCCGCAGTGCGCGATACGAAAGTTATCACAAGAATGCTGAGTTGTGGGCAAAAGTCGGACCACGGGCGGGACTCGAACCCGCATCTTCTGCTTACCGGGCAGTTGCGTTACCACTTACGCTACCGGGGCCACTTTTGACCTCTCAGCTCAATGGCTATTTGTGCCATTGCCTTCGAGCACTCACAATTGGAAACGATTTTCAACAGACTAATCACAATACCTTCGCTTCGAGGCTAAAACACGACCTGAAATTCTTGGAACCCGGGATCCTCAGCCCTGATTGTGAGAGGAATAACTAACTCCTCACAGTGCCCCCCCCAATCCGAAAAACCTGCAGCCAAGCGCAGGAGCCGAAACTCCTTCAAGAACTTAGCCCCATTCAGCTCGGAGCCTCGCTAAGATGCCTCCCAGAAGCCTTCTCAACAGAGCCAAACGCCAAATTCAAATTCCCATTGTGAGTAAATGACTCATTTAGATACGATCTCTGGGTGATTCCACCACGGAACGTCGCCCTAATGGCTCTCCGGAGAGACAAAGCTCATCCAGGCTCATTGTTGGAGCTGGACCAGCTACTCTTCCTCTGACACTGGACTTTATCTAATCGCATCCCTATGCTCATTAATCTCGCCACGGTCAACCTACTTATCGTAACAACAATTAACCTTGACGCGAGCCATGTGCACGTCAACCCTTCAGCTACCCGTAGTATTACAAAATGAATACATTCAATTGGTTATAGAGACGTACGCGTCCACGGTACTTAAAGTCTTAAAATAAACATTTACGAGTTACTCAAGTACTGCAGATGGTGTCCTTGCAGAAATGATCGCAAATTACAACCGCACAAGTACCGCGACCGCCCGTTCTGCTGCAACTTGATATACGAAAGGGCGACTTCTTGACGACAAGAAAAACTTGACCAGATGTCATCTGGCTGGCCAATATTTTCTAGCGATCGTTTCGCTCACCTACACTCGGCGCAGACCTTTGGACATAAAAATTTGGCGCTGTAGCCCGCCGGCCCACGCAGTGATGTACATAAAATCTGATTCCCCGCAGTGAACATGAAAGTCTTTTAGTGTACGCGACAAGTGGCGGAAGTTTTCGGCTTTAGTGAGGGCAACGAAAACGGTTTTCAAGTAAAATTGTAGAACTCGCATTGTGAAAACCTGTAAATTCCTGTGTGAATAAACTGACTCGCTCTAACAATTTTGCCAGCTTCACAAAAGTTCACATGTGCGACGAGGAGACCTATTAGAACGTGAACAAACAAAAGGAATGGTGGAAGTGCAAAATGCCACCTCCAGGCAGCACCCTAGTGCTCCAGATAAATTTTAATTAGAACAGCTCCAGCTCGCAGTCCATGGAGGGTGCCGTTGCGGCTCCAGTTCACGAAAAGTGCTGTTGCTGAATCTGCAGGCCTTTGAAAACCATCCTGACAGGGGAAGCTTTTAGCCATTGCGCTGCCATACCTTTCAGAAGTACCAAAGAGAGGGGAAGAGAGTTCAATGGGGTAGACCCCCCCCCTTGAACTCTCTCTGGAGGGGCAGAAAAAGTGGTCAATCCTAGCGAATCCCATCAATTTCAGAAACGTCACACCGCTATAGTGGTGCTATTTTCGTTGAATCCATTTATAATGGGCAATTATCTAGACAGCAAAGTGATTTTTCCTTCACGGGAAATCATTTCTTTGCTGTCCCGCTTGACAAACTTCACTTCTTTGAATAGGCGGCGAGGATTCCGTACAAAGTGGATTCAGTCCCGTCATTCTATGGCCCACAGAGTTTCGGAAGTTCCAGCGGAACAAAGGACTCAACTGTATGAAAAGCCAATAGGATTGATAAAGTTGATTACAGTCGTTAGTCAGATAAAATTATAGGATTCCTGAGTTATTGTGACCTGAAGGTGGCCTGAAAGGTTGTCTCATTAAAAGATCAGGGGAGTTTCGATTTTGAACTGCATTTGTTAGCAACCACCTGTTGAATTCTGTATTTTATTTGAAATTGGTTTCAAACCAAACAAATTAAATTGGAGTTGTTAGATGGAAATCTGAAATTTGCATTTCACAGATGCTGGTAGCTGTGGATCTAATGGACTCTCCCACGATTATGGGAAAGCACCCGATTTCAAGGGGGGGGGGAGGGAATGGGGGCGGGAGGGAATGACAGTCACAGTTCTGAATTTCTGAATGTTTCGTTCATTTCCCTCGAAAGTTTCCGCTGCTGATAGAAAGTAGTAGCAGCTTCCCAACCGAAACCCTGAGAGAAAGAATAAGCCGCCAAAGGTTCACGTTCGGCCTAGATATTCTTCGCGGGTCAACGAGGTTGTTGGGTGTAAAGTTTACCTGAGTGGCATAATTTCCACCAGAACCTTTCGAAAGTCCAAATACGGCCCAGGGTTCCTAGGAAGAAATCACTTTAGAAAGTCTGGCGCAGTTTGGTTTGATGGGGCACCAAATGGAACTCAGTGAAGCCAGTTGAGTCTACCTCATGAAGGCCAGTAATCGTTGTATCTGTCCTACTCAGGTTGTTACATTTCATAGCTTCACAAGAGACCACAGTCTTCATTAAAACAAGGCCTGTTAGTTGACACGAATCGG
>MU967011.1:182987-211776 GCA_036418165.1 Cooperia oncophora | reverse complement strand
GAAAAAAGAAGAACGCAGTGGTATGGAGGAAGATTTTGTCTTTCCAAAACATACTAACATGTTCATAAAGGTCGCCGAATCATGTAGAAATTTGCGCTGGGAGTTTTATGGCAATGGATAGTTTTGAGCGCGAGTTTTACAGCTTTGAACCAAGATATTTCCCTTAAGCCTCAATAGTTTGGGAATCTGAAACTATTGTCGAGTTCTAAAAGATTTGGTCTTTCCAAAAACTACTTGAACGTTTTTTGAAGCTTCCGTCATGAGATAATTGCGTTGGGATTATTTGGCGAACACTCCGAATTGTTTCGAAAGTCCGTTTTCTGTGTACGTTTTCAAGCAGCGTGTTCGAATACCAGAAATACATGTAGAACGTATCCTGTGGGTGGAGCAGGAGCAGGATGTGGTTTGTTTAGCGCCAATCATGCTAACTTTGGATGCGCGGCGCATTGAGGTCCGCGCAGAGGTGATGGGATGCTGCAAATTCGAGCGCCAATGTCTGTCACGCGAGCAAATGTGTCTATAGGATTCAGGGAGGCTCATGGCGAACCTGTGCACTTGTTTACAGTGTTTCCCGTTGTGTATGATGGAGCGTGTCCCTGTCCACGCGCCAGATTCGTGCTCCGGCCAATTGCTGATTCGAGAAGGAGACCAACTGCTAGAAAACATCTGATACAAACGATATGGTAGTCCTGTCGTTTTGTCGAAAAAAAAAACAGGTTGGCTCAGCGCCAAAGCGCGATCGCGGACACGCCCATCCCGCAGTGAACCAGAGTATGAGTTGAACTGTTTAGTCACTTACGAGAGATGTGTCGACTTATTGATATTTCCAGCTACTTCGGCGAATTACTTTGATGAGTGAAAGTTTTTGTACTATTTTTTTACATATCCGAGTTCTCTACAAAGCAAATTTCGCTGTACGGGGCTCAGCACACTGACACCTTTGCGCTGCTCGTTACTGGCTTTCGCACTCATTACGACCCCCCCCCTCTCTCCTGGCGGCAAAATACGACCCCCCCCCCTGCTGGGGATTCCCCAACCAACGATGTGCCCTGGGCCAAAATACTCTAAATAACCAAAATCGATGAAAACTTGTATACGGGGGTTATTTGACATCCTGTTCACCAATATGATATTTATTCTTGACGCCAGCTCTAACGCACGACACTATGGTCATCTGCGCTTTGCTAAGACTGAGCCTTGCCTGAGGGAAATCTTCCTTTTTCTCAGTTTCAGCCTTAGCAGAGTGGCAAATAGCGCTGGTATGGAGAAATGATGTCACACGCGCAATCAGGACATCGAATAACATCTATAGTTGAAGTTTCAGCACAAATTTTTTTGAATTCACGGCGTAGGAATAGTTCAGTAGCGCCCAGTTCTCTTTACTGTCATTTTCTTCGTCCCTTTTGCGCTTCTTTTCATTTGTACCCTCGCCCTGGCTCAAGGGTGAGCTGCTCCTTGCAATGGTCTCTTCAGCGATTAGAGCGGTGCACCACACCAACGACCGGATGGTCTAGCGGACAGGGAGGGGGATTTGCAATCGGACAGTGGGGTTGGGATTGATGGTTCGGCTCCACTTGAGTTGCGGCTTTTTGCATTTTTTAGGTTTCGCTGTTCTCGCTTCCATTTGTGTCTGCGCATGAATATTACCCGTATATTTGCCATTAATGGGCACATTCTGTGTAGCTATACCCCGCTAGTTAGTGCTATTCAACTATTTCAATTTTCACGCACCTTGAACAAGATTGTAGCTGAACGGAGGTCTCATAGACTGGACAGTGGATCTGATCGCGAATATAGTGACTTCTGGTGGGGTGTCAATTATAGCCAATTCGAGGCCACATCTTCTTTCCACTGAATTCGTTATGTACACCCATATAGAGAGCGTTCAATACTATTCTGGCGCTAAATTGCTTGAACGCCAAGAATAGGTGCTATATTCGTGACGAGGGCCACTGATTACCCCTACAAACGAATTTCCGGTCAAAGCAATTGTTCTCACCTTCTTGGGTTTGCTTACTGAGTTGTCCGGGGTCCGTAACGTCATCGATACGTCATCGCTGTTAGGCGCGTTCATAGCTTGCGTTCGTGAAGAAATGCAGAATGCGGAAAATGCAGAAGTGCGGAATCTGCAGAAAAGCAATAGATACTTATCGGCTTGAAGAAATGCAGAAATGCCGAGACTGCAGAAGTGCGGAAAATGCAGAAATGACGAAAAGCATTACATACGTATCGATCTGAAGAAATGCCGAAAGTGAAGAAATGCAGAGTCTGCAGAAATGCCGAAAGTGAAGAAGTGCGGAAAATGCAGAAGTGCGGAACCTGCAGAAATGCCGAAAGTGCGGAAAATCGATACGTATCGCTTGTTCTATTATTCTTCGTATTCTGCACATTCCGCACTTTCGGCATTTCTGCAGATTCCTCACTTCTGCACTTTCCGCACTTCTGCATTTTCCGCATTTCTGCATTTTTTCACGAACGCAAGCTATGAACACGTCCTTACGAAGATGCGAGAGTCCGCTCACATTGCCGACCAAATGGTCGGTCACCTACAACCCGAGAAGTCAAAAAATTTTTTTTCGCTTGAAACTTGCTCCCGGGGTAATCGATAGTCCTGATCACGATTCTAAATTTTTTTGGCGGCAGCGCCATCTGGCACCAGTATAGCGCCGAGGAGCTGAGTTTGTGAATACTAACAAATTCGAAAGAAAAAGCATTTTCGCTCAGTAAAAATAGGATTGTTCACTTCATCGTGAATTTTTGTTAGGACAAAGCATTTTGACAAACATGGACCCGAAAAACGAAAAATTGTAGAAAAGCAAAATTTTGTCCTCGGTGGGATCCGAACCATCGCCTATCTTTTACGTTTTTTTTCCTCGAAGCGCGCAGCGAAAATGACAGTTTCTGGTCCTCGTATGTGCCCCTACAATATGCACAAAACCAATTTTTAAAAGCTCACCTCTCTTGGTAGTATGCCGGTGGGAGTCGCTTCGCTGCGCTTGAACGCCTGGTAAAGCGCGTCAAAGCACGCGCTTTAACATGTATTCGAGCGCTTCACTAGACGACGATTACAAACGCGCTTGGCACTATTGAACTACTCCTACCCCAGTGACCTCCTATCACAGCCGCTTGGCCCGAAACCGCCTGCCCACGCCACAGGCGCCGGCGCCAAAACACCCTAGATCAGCAAAATCGATGGAAACTTGTCCCTAGGTAGCTTAACCTCTTTCACAAGACTATCTCATCCGCCTGACCCAAAACCGTTTGGCGTTCGCGCCACAGGCGCCATCGCCAAAACACCCTAAATCACCAAAACTGATGAAACCTGTATATGGGGGTTGTTTTGCATTCTGGGCGCTGTTTACCGACGGGGGGGGGGGCATTTTCTATTACCATTGCTTCCCGACTTCTGGTTTACAAATCTCTCTATGGTAAACTTGTGAGCGCTTGTGAAGCTGGAGCAAGATCGTCTAGCCACCATCCTAAACGTGTCAACTTGAAAAAAGGCTACCTAGATGGGTCGGCACATCTGTGGAAAGCAGGATGCCCCCACCGATAAAGTGCGCCGGTATTCTGATTACGAATACGACATTTACTTTTAACGCCAAGGGTAAATGTCGTATTCGTAGCGAAGGAATGAAGGACACCACTATCATTCGCGTTCTGCTAAGGATGAGCCCCGCATAAAGGGAATCAAGTCTCCCAAGTCCAGCCTTAGCAGAGCACTTAATGACGCCGCTGTCGAAAAATAGTTGCAATATTCGTGTCCCGGGCATCAAACAACCCTATTACGCAAGTTTTGACCGCTTTTGGGAAGAGACGGTGTTACGTCGAAGACAAAAATAAACGCTATATCCATGATCAGCATGTCAATTAATACCCATATACGAGCTTTCATCAAGTTTGGTGTGAAAGATGATGGCGACAAACTGGTGTCCGATGGCGCTGGCGCAATGTAATGTCAGAGCTCTGGATTAAAGCGCTTCAACGCGCTTTAATACGCGTTAATGCGCAGCGACACAGCGCAGCAACACGCGTTAAAGCGCAACAATGCGTGTTACTACGCTGCACCCACGTTAGGTCTGAACGCTGCCCAACCTCCTATGTAAGTATCCACCGATTTGGTGATTTAGGGTGTTTTGGCGCCGGCGCTTGTGGCGCGTTATTCTCAAGACAAAGCACGCGTAGCTGTCTACAGGTTCTCTCCTGCACGGAGCGGTAGCTAAATCGTACAAAAAGGGCATAACCGGTCGTGCAGTCCTATCAATCCAGTATTAAGATGTTTGTGTTGAGGCGTATGCGAAGTTTACCCTAAGAATCTAGAGAAGCCCGGAACATTCTGCTTTTCTAGCGAATGAAAAGAGACAGTACCAATGCAGATAAGGCCGAATGAAATTGAATCCAGCGAAGCTCACGGTATCAGTACGTGAGTAGGAGACTGCAACGCACAGAGTACTCGCGCACTTTGAAATACAGCGAGGTGTCCTCAGCAGGCACTTGCGTTGTGATCATTCCTGAAAATACGACCCCCCCCTAATTCCATCTCCAAGTACGACCCCCCTCCCCATGTTACCTCTTCCCTAGTTTTTTCCAATCTCCTACCACTTCGTCTATTTTTTCCCAAAAAATTTCTGGTTTTTTACAAAATTTTGCTGTCGTGGGGGGAGGTCGGTACGTCCCAAGCAGGTCCAGCACTCTGGCGCTGGTGTAATACTGACAATACGTACGAGGAAGGGGCGATGATAGGAGCTACGATCACCGCCCACAAGGGGACCATGAATTTATAAACAAACAAAAGGACTCACGACGTGGCGATTAATAAACAGATGAAAGCACATTCCTGGACTTTTCTGATCGTAGGAGCACATTTGCTTGCAATTGGGAAGTGCTATCTAGAAGTTACACCTTCCAAACACCTGCGTGAAAGCCCCATGCATGGCGCATTGCAGAGGTGATGCTAATTGGCGCCTAATGGCCTATTTCCTGATACCCTTTGCGAAAACATGTGTTTTAGAAACATACCAAAGTCTTCAAGCCAACTGTAGCTTTCGTGGCCTCGGAGGGGCTGATTTTTCGTGTCGTGGGGGGGAAGGTTACGAAATGATCACAACGGGGAATTTTTTCGAATAGCAGGCCTAGAAAGAAAATTAAACCCTTGCTGGAAAGTAGAAATTTTCAAGCTTCCGGCACAATTCTTTTTTTACGAAAGGCGGTGTATGAAGGTTGCCATGGACGTCCAAAGCGGAGCGACTCGGGGTTCGCAAAAATGATCACAGATGGATCACAACGATGATCGCAACGGGGAAATCTCTGGAATCGGAGCGTTTTTGAAATCGCTCAATTCAGGTGACAAGAGCCAACCTAGCTCCACTCATTCCCACTTACCCCTCTCCGATAGCTTCACTTTCAACGAAGTTATGGGTGTTCAAATGAGGGGCACTTTTTGAGTGTTTGGCTTGAAATTGGCTCCAGGCCGTAAAATAGCGCGCACCAATGAGCTTGTATGAGCGCGCTGACCGCGAACAGCCAAAATTCAAAATAAATCCATAGTTCCGGTTTTCAGCTGGCCTGGTGAGTTTTTTTTCTTATCCATTTGATTGTGAATTATTTTGATTGTTTGTTTTTGTTGAGTTTGATTTTGTTGTGAGGAAATTGCTCAGGATTCAATTTCTACGGTTTCATAGGTAGCTTTTGCAATGGCAATTCTTTTCTAGATTTTGCGGATTAGTGGATTGGGATTTATCTAGACCAGATGAGGAGGGTTGGTGGGCGAAGTGTCTTGAAGTTTTTTTGTGAGGAAGGAGGAAAAAGTTTCAGCAATATTTTTTTAGTCTTGACCTAGGAATATTTTGATAGTGACTAGTTCTATTTATTGTCATCTACATCGTCCCTTTTGAGCTTCTTTTCACTTGTACCGTGTATCACCGCTCTCCCCACTTCAACATGGGCCATGCGTTTACGACCCCCCCCCCTCTTCATCGCGGGCAAATACGACCCCCCCCGTCGTGATGATCACAAAGATGGCGTGCCCTGGTCCTCAGATCAACAGGAAGAAAGACTGTGTTCGTTTCATGATTGGGTCACACGAGAGTTAAGAAGCAGGTACGTTGAGAAGCAGAAAACACGGCTCCCACTACCTACCATCGATCATACAGCTACAAGCAGTTGGTGAGGCACCAACACCTAGCATCACCACTATCGCTCACTGAAGATTCACGCGCTATATTTCAAAGTGCACAAGTGCTCTGTGCTCACGGCAGGCATCACCATCATCCTCGAGGACAAACATGCGCGAACTACAAAAATTTACTCTGTTGCAAGATACGGCCATCACTTTTATCGACAGTACCCCGGTTAGTACTCCACAGACCCTCCCCCCATACTTGTCATCATCGTGAGGCTTTCCCGTCATCGGTTGGAAGTAAGTTTTACCGAAACGAACTAATGTACCGAAACAGCACAATAGCAAGAAACTGCAGCAAGCAGGATGGTTGCGCGTTTCTCTGCAGAGTAGAACCCTGCTCTTCTCATGTCAGTCAGCTTCGAGTGCACTGAAAGAACGAAGCATGCAGCTAGAAAACACGGACCACTTCCACACCTTTTCATAGTGTTCTATCTGCTAGGGCAGCAAGCCAGTTTTGTTTCGGTCAACTGTGACAGCCTACGAAAAGGATCTCTATATCTCCCATCCAGTGTATGTTCTAGTGACTTGCTTTCCTGAAAACTGCCGTGTCCAGCTTTCAACGCTTAATCGTCTCGATGTTTTTATCTTTAACTACTTACTATGTAATATTTCGGAACAAGGAAACCGCCTTTACATGATATTGCATGCCTGCGGCACGTGTGGCACCGTGACTGAAGGAGTCACACTCGGACTACCGATGCCTGGTTAAATCTCCGCCGAAAGCTGTCCTCTGTGAATCGCAACCCGTTCGGGACGATCTACTACCACAGACGAGCTGACACGTCCTGTCATCAACTCAGTCCAGTCTCAACTAGAGTGAACGACACACAGCTGCACGACCACAACGCTTTTCAACGACCAGCTCGTAAAGTCTTCTCAGGATTTTTGCGGTGTGACTGGCCGTTATTTGTAACCACAGCAGAGAGCTGTGAGTCTGTCGATTATCTGATTGCCAAACGACGACCTTGGTCATTTTTCATTTGACTTTTCGCCTTATGAATTTGCGCCGATTCGCGGTTTTTATTAGTTCTTACTTTTTCGACTGCATGCCAGATTTTTCTCTAATGACACAATCAGCCCTTTTAGAATCGAACGAACTCAAAGCAGGGCTGACTAGGTCAAATGCGCAACCAACAAGCTGCCAGCAGCTAGTTTTTGCTAAAGGTGATCCTACCAATAAAAATTAAAATGATGGTAAAGTAACAAAAGTCAGAACTTCTTGATTTTTCCTCTTTGGACACTTCCTTTTGCGTCGAAGAGGACACATGAGGTGTTTGTAATTGATGTCCCCTCGTAATTGAAGCCCCCTCTTTTTTGTTATCTTGACAGGCAATCAGTTTCCTTTGTGCAACTTTTCAGAAGAATGGGACAGTAGATATAGAATAATTCCGTGTTTTTTCCCTAGAAAAACCATCGAAAGACCAAACGATATGAAACGTTTAGTCACTTTTTCAATCCCCATGCGCCATTTTTACGTATATACAATTAAGAAATCAAAAGGAGGCTGAAAAAGCATTGCTCAAATGGGAACGCCAAGTTCCCAGACTGGACTTGTTTCACATGGCGAAAGTTTACTCTTGCAATCAGTTTTCACTATGGATTCATTTCATATAGACGGTTTCAGACGAAGTTGGATGACTCGAATTCCGAATGCTTTTCAAACCAATCAAACAGCATCGAACTTCACATTCAGCTTTGTCAGAAGACGCGCGCCTTGTTACACCGCTAAGGCACGTCACTGGTTGGAGATTTTAGTCGAGTCTGTACAACCCCCCTTTTTTGGGGAGCGGGGGGTTGGTACAACCCGCCCCCCCCCAACAATGACCAATTATGACCCCCCCCCCTTACAACGTCCGTGAAGCGAGGAAAATCAACTATCAAAATAAATTTTTCCTAGCTCAAATACGACCCCCCCCTATCGGGGATTCCCAAACAACGATGTGCCCTGAACACCGCAATCAGTCGAAGGCAGTGAGGAGGGCGGGATCAGCCCGCCTCCTACTGCCTTGATCTACCGATGGCGATCGGCTAGTGATCGATTTTGGATGAAACAATTAGTAGTCAGGCAGCAGGTGAGATCAGCCCATCCCTCTGGAGAGCAACACGACTGATAGCGGTGATACGAACCGTACGTGATGCGTGCTTGCCTTGTTTAACATCGGTACATCTGCGGTCAGGCATGTTTCTGTCATTTTCTGGCGGTCACAATTCAAAAAAAAATAATTACACTTCTTACCTATTTGTTCCGTGGTCTCTTCTCTACCCATTTCCTTACAATCCAGCGCTTGTTCCCAAAAAAAGAGAATTATTGACGCAATGGATGCTTTCAGTGAAAAACTCTCTTAGTACGTGTAAGTGTCATGCTTAAATTTCTGTTATTTTTGATGATGAAGTCATCGAGGACTCGAACGGTGTTACGTGTGTTCGTAGCAGTGGAGAGTGCAGAAGCCGCAACTCACACCAAAACCATCAATGTTGGGCTTGGTTATTTGCCAAAATGAAGTCTTTCAACCTTTCATGCCACTAAACGTCAATAAACCATCCCTCAATGCTTTTCTTTGCCCATGTCGGTAGATAGGTAGACCTGCTCAAATGCTACGGACGCCATCCCAAATGTTCGTACTTCGGCTGGTCTGTACAGATAAAAGCTTTTTTGGCTGGGTTAAACAAAAAAAGAGTTGGCTGAGAGTCGCGATCCACCAAACACTGCATTTCATTTGTTCAGCGTCACCTAGGTTTCTGACAGAAACCTTGCTGCGTCCGACTTTACGCGCACATGAATAGCGGCATGGCAGTTGGCGGGGATAGTGATAGGGGCTGTCGTCTCAAGCACAAAACGGTGTGAAAAAAATGCAGGTCGTCATTGTGACTAACCCGTAGCATTGAGGGAATAGTCCCTGTAATAGAAGAGCGAATAAGGGGCATTTACGTTTTAGTTTGGTATTGTCTCCCTCGTCACTTTCGCTATGTTCATTAAGTGATCGATATCTCTGATGAGGTCGGCTCCGCTATTCGGCTGCCTCGTCGACTTCCCGGAAACCCTATAGCGGAACAACAAACAGGAATTAGCTTGCTTCCAAATGCTACCAACAGTCGGTGAGCTACTGTCTCTGTACTCGCTAATGCAATCATTCTCCTGCATTTCATGCGAGAATTCATATACAGGGAACAAAATCGGAAGTAACCAGGTTTACTAATTGGCAGTAAAGGATTACTTGGACAATGGAAAAGAGAACAATGAACATCTACACTGTATTTGATATTCCGCTGGATGGTCTGTCTTGTAAATCTTCCGGGATCCCGTTTCGATTAGTCCTTGGAAATCGCCGCATTTTAACCGCTGTCTGTGAACAACATTCATTGGACGGACATGAAACAAAGAAGCAGCCTGTCTGACCGTAGGACAACTAGTTTTTTAGCTTGTCTCCGTTGCATTTCGCATTTCCATGAATGCCCGTCTTCGTAAATGAGAGCAGATATTTTCAGTGGCAACGAACACTGAAAGATTTGCAGGCTCTAACAATAACTGGCAAACAGATCTGCCTCACACGTGACGAGCAGACTGGCCTTGGCGAGAAGAGTTGGTAAGATGATCGGGGATGGGCTTGAGAATTAGGCCGTCACTCTCGTGCTTGCCGTTTATCAGCAGAACAGCATGAATGCACTGGAAGCAATTCTATCCCATGTCCTGGAGAGGTGGATAATGTGGCCACACACTTCATTCGAAGAAGGCGGAATATATCCATTCGAGATCACTACCGTCATGCTTTAAGTAACATAACCATCATTGTCCCAAAAGGGCGACACCTCATCGAAAGAACAGCCGCCACCATCTTCAAATGAAATACGTAGCCATGCCCTCCCTGTGGACCGGGATACGGAACGTACGAACATTGCCTCCACTGTCGAACGCCTTCGCGAAGTGTTCTTAGTCGCACCCAAGGTTCGAAACACCGCCGATTTCACGAAACAGCATCTCTAGTTTGTTTCATTATTACTTGCCAACTCCCGAGTCAGTCTGAATCGACGAATCTCCCTAATTACAGTTCTCATGCTCGCCACTTAGAGTGTAACCAACAGGTATCCAAGTCATGGTCGCCATCGCAAGTCCCACCCGCGACCGGAACAGCCCAGATACGCTTGGCAAAGAGTTCCTTCCAATCATTTATATTTTATTCTCCCACTACTGTGTTTGGATTAAACAAACTTACAGTAATCTTCAGAATAAGCATCACTTAAACGTTTTATTGCTCGTCTTCATTTCTCTCCCTTTTTTAACAACACAATTCACTACCGATCAATGTAATGCCCATTCAAAATCTGATTCCGAAAAATGGAGCGGTTGCGTCAAAAGGGAGTACGACGTAGTTACACGCATCGATCCATCAGACTCTTCCCAGTGGTCACATTACTTGAACTTGGAAATCCTCTCACTATCAAGTACCCTTCTGAACAGGGATTTCCCGCTCATATAAAATCCAGCCAGAGAAAGTTCAGCGCACGGCCTTTATTTCTGTTCTTCCTCCATTGGTGTCTGATTGATTAGATGCTCGGGCGAGGCCATTACCGCGAAGAAGCAAAAAAGGACATCTTCAGTAGAATGATAAATGTTCCAGTGAAATCTTCGGATCATTAGGAAGAATCTCAGCGTAAAAACCTAATAGATCAGAAGAAGTCGCATAAAGTGAGGTGACAACCATTGCGGAGCATCTGAGAACCAACGCAGCGTCTGGAAAACGTTTGTAGCGCCAAAAGACTGATTGAGCTTCCTTTTCAACTTGTTCCTCTTCATAGAAATGCCGATGAAGAGCTTAGTATCTGTGACTCCTCCCTAACGGTTCCTATCACAGCGTGACCATCGATCGTGTATATATGGCCTTTTCTGAGAAGACTATATTTAATCAAGACGGCGTTCCGATAAAAAAGGGCTATTAAGTTATTCGCAAGCGAGGCGATGAGCTGGAAGGCGGCAGATGCTCGGCAATTGTGACCCAGACGATCATATCTGACTCATATTCTTTCTGAAAGTGCTTCTCTCTGCAACATTCTGTTCCTTAACATTTTTTCCTATTCATCATCATATTTTTGAACTTGGGTGAACCAAGAGTTTAATGAGCGTTAGGCGACAAGGAATCCATCAGCAATTACACATGGTTAAGCTGCTGAGAAAACTTTAGTGGCGATAGATTTCAGAAATCTGAAGTGAGAAAGTGGTGAGTGGCATCGTGACCACATACATGGACCATCCACATGGCATGGCGGTCTATGTAGAGTGGAAGCCTGTTGCGTGGCGCATCCCAACGATATAGGTCAGTTCCAACTATGCTCTGGAATTCGTCCTCAATGCCAGTGGCCCAAGTAGAACGTTTCTCTTTACCTGAGATGCTGAAACATTTGAACGCTGGGCGTGGCAAGCCACAGTATTCCCTCGGCGACCAAACAAGCTCGTTTTCACTGTTGTTCTTGTTTCACGGCGTTTGTCGTCATCAGCTAGAAGCTTAGTTCTTTCCCAGTGCTATACCGGTTTTCCAAGGAGGGAAGTTTGTAACTCGATGTTTTCTGATTATTTCTTCTTCTCTGCCTTCACTTTCATTCATGCATTTGATGTGTTCTCGATTGTGGGAGTAACTCGGAAAGGCTCAGCACCATTTTGGCGGAGTTTGGGGGCCGTGGCACTTTTCGAGGTCACGAATTGTCATCTGAGAGTGCCGTCTAAAACGACAAACAAGAACGGCCTCGTTGGCCTACCAAGTCGACCTTTCCTCTGACTTGTTCTCTGAAATCGCTCCAATAGAGGGAGGCACAAAATGTCTTACAATTTATTCCGCAAATCGATCGAATACAAACCGATAGCTATTCGACGAACCCATAACACTGCACAATGTTATCATAAGAAAGCATCTCTCGAATGGTTAGAAACCAGTTTTGTCCCTTCATTTACAGATCGTTTTCTTCCGGTCGTTTTGAACAGAAACCGTCCTCAGTAATCAAGGTAATCAAAGGACCTTAAGGCCAAGAGGTGGGTATACCTTAACTTTTCGAGCACTCAGTGGGATCGCTAGAATGCCAAGTGCACAAAGAGATCTACCCAAATTTCCATTCATGAGTCTGGAACTCCTATTTTTTTGATCATTCCTTTTAAGGTACTACTTTCCGCGAACGTAAGCTTGCTGAAGAGCAGAGCATTTTTGCTGAATGCTCTCACCACTCATCCTTGACGCCTCCCACTTTCGCGGAATCACACAAATTTCGGAGCTTGGCTTTTCAAAAGGATGTTTTCCATGCCCATCGTCATATTGCTTTCTATTCACATCCTCAAACAGCTTAAAATAAATTATTGTTCTCTAGTCGTAAAGTTCTGTGTATTCTTGAAGTGGTATAGTAACCATTCTGTCTGCTCGCTTCTCAACCACTTTTTCAACCTACCAAGCTGCGACAGCCACTCGGGTTCTGTGGTTCTGTAATATTACCCAAACCTTTTGATGTAACCATCAATATCTTTAATTTCTTTCCATCATGGAAGAGACTGCGACGATGACGGATGGAAGGTGTGAAAATGAGGGATTGGTCGCTAAGGATTGTGAGCTCTTTGATGAGGCAAACTTGCTTTTACTAGTTGCTAACGTAGATTTGTGGTCATCGCTCACACAGCTTTCGCCCATAGTCTCGGTATTGATCCAATGTGTCTGGGGAGGCAATTGGTTGGGAGAAAGGATTCGATCATGTACTACAGTGGAGCCACAGAACAACGCCCTCCTTACCCGTTGTTCTCCACACTTCAAGCACACTCAAGCGGATGATTTGGAACTGTTTTCTCTTGACCGATCTTTCCGACTCTTTTCGGAATTTGACTACAACTTCTATCGAAATTTGTCCTTAGGGGTCAAACACGGTTCGTTTACAATGATGTAAGGAGCGTAGCAGGTCTCTCAAAAGGTTATCCATTCACCGCCAATTTCTTCGCTCACTGAGATCGTCAGCGCCTCACTTCAGTATGAATTAAGAACCCCTCGAATACTCATCATTCGTACTTTGAGTTCCTCTTTTTGACAGCGCTGTAGAACCTTTTCGAAAAGTTATTTTGCGAAAGTTTAATACTATTTGTTACAAATTTAGGAAATTCATTTGCCTCTACAGCATCATTGAAATGCAGCGATTTATAAATTTAGCCGGATAGAATTATATTGAAGGAACAGAGTAACTTCACTAGACATTTTTACTATTCTCACCGTGAGATATACCACTTGCGGGGTGGTGGTGACCTGACCTTTCGGGATACTTATACGACTCCAGATGATGTTTTCATGCAAAAGCACTGATAAGGGTGCTCAGGAAACCTTGGGTGCTGATATTTCGATGGAATTAGTGGTGTAAAGTACCTCGCCAATAACGGTGTGGAGCCACAATGTGGTATGTGTGCTCGGGAGGTCAGGTTATCCTTGTGGGCCAGTTTGTGGTCAGATCTGGATTTGAGCACAAATTTGAAGAACCGTTGCATAATGAGTAAGTAATGCGGACAGTTCGAAATGCGGAATTTTCCGCCGCGATTGAAAAGTTGGTCAGTGGTTTTCGAAAGTTGTCAAGGCCGGCTCTTCGATTGCTGAAAATCCGACGCTCACTATTCACCGTGAATTTGCTGAGAAGCAGATGCCTCTATTCACCGTGAATTTTTTTGGCCTGTTCAATCGTATTTTCATTGAGTTGGCGGTGTGGTGAAACAGTAACAGATGTCCTATTTAATTACAATTGACAGAAATGAGATATCATAATCGTCAGCATAGCTCATGTCCCAGATCCGTGCCTCTCCCCTTTTCCGACAACGCATAATATAAAAACAGACTTTTTCATTGTCAGATAAATTTGTTTGGATCTGACTGAGATTGAATGGCATAAACGTTTATTATTATCGGAGCATCCATTTAGTTCTTCGTTTTTTTTTGAGACGCTTTAGACTAGTTCTCCACCATTGTGGGGCTAACCCCTGAACTACTCACTGCTATTTGCTTCACCCCTACAGAATGCGTTAGTCACTATTGCACGTCAACACCTTGCCTTTTTCTCAGTTCTGCCTTCCAAAATGTTCACTTTTTAACGTTCTCCAAATTCCAGACAGAATGTCCGCATTGGCGACGATTTTCAGAGTGTACTGCTGCGTGTTGGTCGCGACGGCGCCAAGCACACCATTGAACGAAGTAAGATCTTTCTGAAAATGCCGGTCGTTTCGCTTATGCTCTTTCTCTGTGTGGGTAAACTTGAGAGAATCAACTGCTCTGAGGCGTGCAAATGAGTTGAGCAAACATCTCGGCCAGGCGATTTCTTCTGCATTGCTTATCTCTTGCTTTTAAACCGCCCTTTGATATTTCGGAGCCCTAACTACCTACTACTAGGAACTTATTTCCGCACGATAACAGTTTTTGCTTCTTAAAAAAACTAGTTCGATTGAATCTCTTCCGTTAGTTGGGCTACCACTGGCGCCCGAGCTTCTGAACAATTTAGACAATGGTGACCTGTGGAACATGACCAAAATCCTAACTTTTACTACACATAAAAAAATAAATAGCAAGTACCTAGAGCTAGTTATTCAAACTCCAGTAGTCAGGGTTGTGTCATAAATGCCACTTGAGGGATCGAAACCAACAACTCTAAATAGAGCACTATTTATGCCCGTTAGTCTTCCAATTTCTAAGAGAATTAGTCCATCCCTGAACTTCCCGTGAAGAAGCCATTTGGGGCGATTCATAGCTGCCCTCTTTTCTTGCCAAACAGACACAAGGGGTTAGTCGTATGCCGCATAGCCATCGCAAAGCGTTTGGTTACGATTTCAAACCGGAAGAAGGATAAAGCGGTTTGTGTGCCGACGAATTGGCGACAACACGAGAGCGAAGCTCTCCGGACTTAATGGCTCTTTCCGTCGTCGCTACGATGAAACCCATGAAGCTATCAGAATTCAGTCAGCGTTTTTTGTCAACGGTGCTGGAGCCAGACGGGACGGCAAACAGTCGCAAATCTCCAGCAGTAACCGTCTAGCAGAAGATTACGGTGAATTTATTTCAGACAACAAAACAAACTGTAAGAAGACAGGGTAAGGCCCAAGGACCCGATCTTCTCTGCTTCCATTGAATGGAGAGAAGTAGGTCCCACATTTAGCTCGTATAGCGGTCAGGGCGTGACGAAGAACTTGGACATTTGGTGGCTTTGATAAACCATGCTAGTGCTAGCGCTGAACCATCCAGGGAATCGAGGAGGTGGCAGAGACAACGACAACACATTTCCATACGAGATCATTACGAGTGACGCCATTAATGCAAAAAGCGTAGCCGTCACGGTCTGAAGAAGACGAATGGGGGCTAGGCTCTCGTCCACTTATGTGCTGTGCAAGAAAACAATGAACGACCCATTGTTGCGGCAACACTCTCATCTACACTCAAATATTCACCATGAGTAGAGACTTGAAAGTACGGGACATTCATCTGCAGAACCCATACCTTCTTGGATGCTTTTTTGCAACACTCTGAAGAAATGCTACAAAATAATGACTTGATCAGACCGACAGGAAGGTCCCCATAAAGATGCTTGTGATGGAAAGATCCAAACGTTTTGACTCCCCATCCGAGTTCGAATCTCTACGCAGAGTGGCAGATGGATTTCGCGACTTCGGATTCTTTTCAACAATACTCCAAAGTTCATTGTCAATCCATTATTGTCTTGTGAATGCAACTCTGGGCGCCGCTCTTTGGGAGGAATTCCGCAAAATTGGCATCAATGACGAGAAACCGGTTCGTGGCCGTGACGTGAATGGGCGACAGACCCCTCAATCATCAAGTAAACAACATGAATATAATCGTTATGTTATTTAAAAGTCGAGAACTGCTTTGGAAAACTGTTTGAAGCGTCCTGAGAAGATTCGTCGCGTAGAAGCGTTTCACTTCATGCAGCATTGAGATGCGCTTACAAGAAGTTCACATTTCAAACAAGTAAAATTTTTAGAGGCAGAACAGTCCGAAACGAAGGTCTGCTAATAACGGCCTATAACGGGCGAGGTAATCGGACGGGGTCCCAATCAGGGCACGTCCTGTCGTTGAGGTGAATTTCTGAAAAATGTGAACCATTTGCCAACATTCCCTCCTCTGGAACGATCCTCCCCGCCACCGCTTCCGATTCTACCTACCATTTTACTAACTCTTTCCAACTTCCCGCCACTTCTTCCCAGTTTTTTTTGAAGAAATTTCCAGTTTTACAACAAAAACCTTCAACCCTTCCCGGAAAAACTCGGCGGCCGTTTTTTTTTGAAAAGTGCAACTTCGGCAGGGTGTGCGGCAGGGTAGGAACCGAGCCACTACTAAAATTAGCCATCGAGAAGAAATAGCAAGAAGACGTTGAATAGGTTTTTCGCCGCGCACCAAACTGGCAGGACTAGCAAATGCGAAACGGTAAAGGGCGCGAAAAGTAAACAACGGGGAAGTTTTTTTTTTCCTCACCCATTGCAGATTTTCTTATGGTCTGCGACTCCCTCTCGAAAACGACGAGCAATCACGTCCCTCCCCCTCCCCTTACGCCCAGTGGGAGTCTCCCTACGATGTGCATCGCGCGCGTGAAATAGGAAAAATATTCAAGTAAAAAGTTCAGAGTCCAAATAAGACCCTCCCCACCAACTTCTCCAACCGAACACGACCCCCTCCTGGGGATTCGCCGCATACGTGCCTAATCTCAATCCTTCGGTCTCACGAAAAAAACATATAGTAAATTAGAGAAGTTCGAGCTAATTCGACGCAGAAGAGTTTTAGGCCCAGAAATCTACACATTCTACGCACTCCAGAGATCTAACTCCCTTTGCAGAAATAAAGAATGCATTCTTATTTGAACTCAATTGTATGGATGATTTTAATGAAAGGGAAGAAAATCCCGCGTGCAGAGTTCAACTTGAATCCAAATTTTTCAGGATTACGACGTCATTATTGTGGGCGCAGGCCTCACAGGGTTGAATGCTGCACATGAAATAACAAAAATGGCTCCCGGCGCTCGTGTAAAGCTCTTGGAAGTCAGGGACCAGGTGTGGCCACTCACCTTCAGCAGTGGGAGTAAGTGGAAATTCCTCGTCTGATTTTAGGTTGGAGGCCGAATACGTGCAAGGACGATGAGAACGGCGGAAGGCGATGTTTGGCTAGACACTGGTGAGTGACCAATAATGTTCACAAAATTAGTCTCAGTTTGTCTTGTAGGATGACCTCCGCAACTGCTGCTCAACTTTTTTTTCGTGCATGATCGATCCCTTCAAGCTCATGATCAAGTCTTGATCTCCCAAAGGGCAAGCCTTTTGCGTACATCCCTTGTCTCTCCCAAATACAGTCGTCATCCTTGCACTTGATAGTCAATGTCAGTGCGCCTGCGTGTGGTGCGGTCCGCCCCGCCGGCCTACTGCACCAATCGTTGACCAGGAAGTGACATTACTGTATTATATCCTTCGTGTTACTCGTTTTCTATCACTTTTTGTCGCATACGCGTTTCAACGAAAAAGGCTGAGAAGGCTTCAAACAGTGTGCACGCTCCTTCTCGCCGACACGCCCTATCAAGTGCAAGGATGACGACTGTACAATAGAGATCTGCTGCTTTTTTTCTGGGCATCACGAAGCTGGAAGTAAGGCTGGCAGCAACTGAACCAAATGCTATTGTTCAAGAAGAGCAAAGTGTAGAAGAAACCATACGAAGTGACGCCCAGTAACATCCCATCCCACCACCTGAAGCTCGTCTACCTCCCAGTAACCATCACAGCAAAGTCGAATAAAAGCTCTCCTCTGTCATTCACTTTCTGTACAGGATCACATTCATATCACCAACTGCGACAGCACTCGCCACTCTTGCCAGCGAGTTCGGATTACCTCTCTTTTCTCAGACCAACTGCGGAACTCGAACACTTGACATTCGAACGAAAACGGTTGGTTTTCTTCTTCAATTATTCCTGGCTCACCCAGCGTCACTAATTCTCTCTATTCATCGCAGGCTCGTCTAATCAGTGGCCTTATACTTTTTGCGACCACACAGGGACCAGTATTTTAAGAAGTCTAATCATACTGTCTGGTACCGTCCGAATTCCTTCTAAGCTCTGCAAAACCTCATCGGCCGCGCGCCAGATCAAAATGCGTGGATCGGCACGCGGCCGATGAGGTTTTGGCAAGAGCTATGTTTTCGTCCAAAGCATTTCGACGCTATTGCAATGGTAGCGCGCTCACCAAAAGAGTTTGAACGCACTGTTTGAAGCGAATATAGTGCACCGCAGAGTATAATCGATCGCCGCAGCATCTCTTCCTCTCTTTTAGCACATGTCGCTACGGGGTGGGGTGTGGAAGCAGGGGTAAAAGGAGATTGAAGACCGAGGGAAAAGGGGTTGGAAGAGATAACCACAGAGTGAGGAAGTTGATTGGGAGTTATCCTTTCATCGAGGCGAAGCATAGCCTCGATGAAAGGATAACTCCCAATCAACTTCCTCACTCTGTGGTTCAGCCTGAGGCCCCAGGGCACATCATGAATATATGTGAAAACGCCGATTTCACGACAACCTACTTCTCGGGAATCTCACCACAAGGCACAAAAACTTCCAGTTCACCTGGTACAGCACTCCATTTCTGGATAAATAGTTCCGTCAACAAGGGAGAGTAAAAGAGGAGGGTAAAACGAGCAAAAATCCAGAAATCTCCACCCCACGTCACTGTAGCTCGCCCATAACGCCAAACGCTATCCTCTCAAGGCGACCCAAATGCGGCACTCCTCAAACCGTGTAATGCACGATAATTAACCCAGAAAGTTCTAACAGTATTTCTTTGCTTCTTTGCTGGTTAAACAATTGTCACCTGAAGATCCACACTGAACCCCATCCCAGAATGCTCCCGATTCCCAAAATAGCAATCACGCAGTGGGTCTCCGAAGTTACCTTTTGCAACTTTTTACGTGCACATCGTGCGCGTTCGTGTTTTTCTGCGAATGTCATGTTTACTGTTTTTTTTGTGCCTTGTCACTCACAATCACACCTTGTGGTGTGACTTCTCTCACATTGTCACGGCATATGCCTCCATCGCTCGCTGTCGCGCACGCTCGTTTCACATGCCGCTGCCCCTAAGTCATTCTTGCCCGCTATTGGGATCATTTCCACGCAGCACACCAACTATCATAAATGAGCTCAAAAAACTGCAGACCACAAGTCAGTCAGCGGTTGGGCATACAATCGCACGTTTGAAAAAACGGAAAAAATGACGAGAATTGAAAAAAGTTCTCAGAACTATGCGAGATTTTTTGTTTTTCCCTAGTGAGGTTAGAAAAATCAAAGTGCTCATGGTGGTCAAAAGTACTGCTCGGTTGTGCGGCCGATGACGGCCTCTCTTGCCGCTAATAGGCTCTGCGTGTAAGGAATTGTAAGAAGTGACTATACACTTGACTACGGTAGTTCATGTAAGGATTATGTCGTTAAGTTTGTCGGAATCGGAGTCGCTCACGACTCGCCGCTCGTTTCGCGACGTGATCAATTCTACCGAGGTGTCATCGTGGGCATCGAGGAACGTCCATGACTATCTGCTGAGCACTGGCCAAACAAAACCTACAATGGACACAGCGAATCGTTTACTTCAGGTGAGTCTGTAGCCGCTATCGAAGGTTCAGTAGCCGAAACTGGAGGAAAAAACGACGATTTCGTTGGTCGGAAGTATGTTTCTATTTATGTGGTGTTTTTGCTACTAGAGCTCGAAAACATTCAACTGACGATGAGCAAGTTAATGCTCAATCGTACTGTACTGGATATACTAGCGTCACTTTGAATAGGCTTCAAAGTTCGCTAGTCCCATTATATTGAAAAAAAACCATAGATACCATAGGAAAAAGGACCCTTGGATATCTTCAAGTACATGACTCAGAAATCTCATCTGAACCCAGGGCACATTATGGAGGTGTGGAAACGTCAATATTACAATGATTCCCTTCCCGTATAGGGTCGGGGATATTCTCAAAGTGCACGAAAACTTCCAGTCTAGTTATAGTACAAAATTTCTACCTTTGAATATTTTCCATCGAAAAGGGAGGTTGAAGGAGTGATTAGTGCCCTCATCGCAGCACTCGTTCCTCCTTTTCACTCACTCTAGGAGGGTGAGGGGGGGGGGTAAATGTCAAGACGCATCGTTCAAATAGAGATTTCAACTTCTAGTTGTTATCTATAATCCTTTTATTTCGCCCATCGATTCACCGCAATTGGGTGGGGAAGCAGATGATCTTCGGTCGGATGCCGTGAAATTATTATGTTAGCCGATAAGTAACGTTTTTAGCGTTTTTTTAGTAGCGTTTTAGCGTTTTTTAAGTAGCGTTTTTTTGTCACAAAAATTTTCGTATGAAAAATGACACTTGTTCCCACTATATTCTACACTCTTTGATAGATAATTTGCCGCACTATAAGATAATATCATTGCGCATCCTTACTATTTCTCGACTTGTGTAGATTTTTATTTAATTGAAAGGGAAATTCGGGTCGACCCGAAAGTGAGTTTTCGACAACTACTTTTTGAATTTTGTCTCGGCGCTCACTCTACAGAAGAAGCTCAAACCTTGTGGTATATATGACCAAAGGAAGATGTCTTATGACAGCTTGAAGTCGGTTCATGCGATCAAGAGGTGGGAGTTCGGTCCTTGTAAAAGAGCATCACGCAGGGGGGGGGGGGGTGGGCTCTTGAGAAGGGACGAGGCCTGCAGAACCTATCCACTTGTTTTCGAACGTCTACATCAACGGAGGGTAATGCTTGATAGTGACAGGGAAACATTCCATGACCTCTAGCGGTCCCTCAATCACTGGCATGAATATCCGTGAATAAGATAGTTCAGAAAGCTTTCAGTTGGACAGAATAGAGTTCGATGCTTGTCTGTAAGGTCGAAACTGAAATACTCCAATCACCTGAAGCATTATTAGCACTCCTGAGAGACATAGCCTTTCAGCCATATACTTAGCAGGTAGGCCCATGCGGTTTTAGCTTTTTAATTAGTGTTATAAAAAGGGGCTGTCGAAAATGTTCAATTTCGTTAACCTGACACTTCAGTTTGAGCACTTAAATATTAGTGTAAAGAGAAACATGGAGAAAACTAAGAAGGTTATTGTGAACGGCGAGGATTTTTCTGCAAAACGGTATGAAACTCAATGGCAAAACTTTTCTTCTTCAGCGCGATACTTTGAGTGGGGAAAAAACGCCACTACTTATGGGCCGACCCAATACATTGTACCGGTGCGGCCTAACTGTGGTACCCAGAGGCTTCCAGAGATGTCAACAAAAATGTTCCTACTCGATCATCTTTAGTTTACTCATGGAAATATGAGGAACCGAAGTAAGAGACACTACCATCAGAAAAGGTTCTGTCTCTTCTTTTTGGAATCGTTCTACAATGATGACTGCTCAACTCCACAGTTCACCCTCCAAACTGTACTTCTCTACAATAAGTTTACAAGGAACGGTAATGATGGATGAAGCAGTACAACTATAGCTGCTGAGGGGACGTCATACGAGCAAGCACTTCATTCTGAGATCTAAATTTCTCTTTTTCTGGTCTTCTATTTCCGGCTGCATTTACCCTTTTCTTTCTCCCAACTCTGCTCTTTCAATCGCATTACAGGAACAAATGTATCATAAAAAGTAAATGATAAACTCAACGTTTACGTTTCCAGACTCTCTTCGATTCACCAGATAAATCAGTATCGATTATTCACCTGCTTTTGGCTGCAGCCTCGGAGAATGCCACTGTAGCCGATTTGCTGTCCCGCTATGGCCATGGCCAGGCTCTCTTCATGCAGGGTGGACTCAATCGATTGACCAGGTGGATTGACCAGTCATTGAGAAGAGGTCAGAAATAATTTCCAGACTAAAAAAGATGGATTCTAGGGCGATGGCTGAGAAGTTGGATGTGCAGCTGAACCAAACGGTTACTAGCATCGAGGAAGGTGACATTCTTATATCAGAAGAACCTATTGAGCACAAATTTCAACGTTCGTGGGCACTCTTGAACAGATCTCAAAGGGAATGCCTAAGCTTTAGAAGCAGTGTACAACTTAGCCTTTGCCACTACTAGCAATGGCCCCGATTTTTTTGCTGAACTAGAAGTCTACTGGAAGGCGTCGCCCTTCTAAACTAGAAGTCTTCTGAAAGACGTAGCCCTTTATGCTAGGGCTCAGCAAAACTCTCTTAATGGTGGAAAGAAACTACCGTAGTAGAAAATGGCATCAGAGTCACCCCATATATATAATTCGCTTTGTCTGTTTGTTTGTTTGTTTGTGAGGCTGTAAGTTTGTCTATCCGGAAATTCGGTTCGACCTGAACGACTTGGAGAGGTCCAGTCAAGGTGGGGATAGGTAGGGCATGGGACAAGAAATAAAAAGCACACTTGACCCGCCCACAGTGGGCGGGGCTTGCCACAGGTCAAGTGTGCTTTTTTCCGCAGAAAAATGTTCATAATTCGCTTCCGGAGCAGCATAAAGATGGGGAAAAAAGGGACGAAGGTTAGTAAGGAGTCGCCAGACTAACAGTGGCAGGTGCACCCTAAATGGGGGGAGCGTACCCAAGGTGGGCAGTGCTTCTCGCAAAATTCAGTAACCCGGTTCGCGAGAGTGTTTGGAAGTCGCAAAAAACTCAGTATAGAATGTAAATACCCGGCGAATACAGGGCACGCTCAAAGTGTGTTAAGACCCGCCCACAGTGGGCGGAGCTTGCCCTGAATCGCAGGATACTCATTTTTAAAGTTTGTAGCTCGGTTACAGAGCATTGCAAAGACCGGAAAAAAAGTGGATTAAGTTCAGCAGAGGGTCGGCGGTGAAGAAGGTGGGGCACAAAATTGGGAGCGGAGTGTGGTCCGAGGTGGGCGGAGTCAGACGAAGAATCTGTAAAATAGCTCAAGAGTACTTCAGACACCGGAAAAAAGTGGAGTACAGAACAAAAGACGGATATCAGTTGACTCTAGAAATATGTGAAAGAAATACGCGCGGCAAAGCAGCGCTCGCCCGGCGCAGTCGAGCCGACTGGTAACAAATATGTGATTCATGTCGGATTCATGTCATGGCCAGTACACTAAGTGGAAAATCGATAAAGCGTGGGCAATGACCGCGAGTAACTGACTGTCAATGATCTCACCACTAAAGCGTGACATCCATATAGATGGACAGAGTATGTAACGTTTGTCCAGTCCACTTTTTCGCACATCTTCCCTCATAGTGGCAGAGTCGCCTGCGGTGAGACGTCACTTAAAGACACATGGTGTGCTCACATACGGGTGTATGTGACTATCAGTCCCTCAGCTGTCGATGTGCCGTGGTTTCCCCGCCCGAAACTGCGCGGGGTTAGAGTACAGGGCCGTGGGAAAGTCCAATCGTCCATACTCCGCCTACCGTTTATGCTAACAGCCGTTTCGCGCGCAGCTCTCTTGGCTTTTTGCCAAGTACTGTAACTGCCCTTTGGAATACGAGTAAAATGCACAATTTCCTGATGCGGATAACATTTCAGGTGGTACAAAATAAGAACCGAAGATGATGACGAGGGCTAGAACTCAAGAACAACTGTGCTCATTCCGCGGCCGCGCATTTCCACAGAACATGACAATAAAAACGGCCTAACTAGGGAGGTCGTTCAGGACGTGGAGCGCTTTTTGAAAGCGGTTCTTTGCATGATGTGGGGTCACGTGCATGGAGTACCAAACTGGTGCTCATTTTTCCTGAATGGGCATCCTCTGGGGATGCCAAAAATGGAGTGAAAAGAAGTCCATGGAAACCGGCTGTTTTTGAGTCTGAATGGACTCTAACTCGCAACTTCGGCCAGTTGCTGCCTATAAGGTCCTTATAAAGGTTGTACTGGTATCGATGAGAGAAGCAGTCGCCAATGGGGTCTTACTTGTGGCACGTAGTTAAGAGTCGACGGCTAGTTGGAATGGGCTCTTAAGCAATCGAAGTGGTAGATGCCACAACGATCGGATGGCCTAGTGGATAGCGTGGAGGGTTTTCAAGCAGGCAGTGGGGATGGGGGATGATGGTTCGACTCCCCTCGGCTTGCGCGTTTTTGCATTTTTTATTTTCCTTTGTTGTCGCTTCCATATACGTCTGTAAATGAATTTTACCCGGATATCTGCCATTTATAGGCACATCCTAAATAGTTATACGCCGTAGTCGGTGCTATTCAGCAATTTCGATTTCACATACCATTAAGCAAGAACTTGTCTGAAAGTTGAACGTTATATGTTACTCGGTGTCCTGATCAAGACTATGGCATTGACTTTCAGCTCTAGTGCCATTTATCCCCAACTTGGAGCCACGTCTTTCTCCCACTGAAGTCGCCATGTACATTCGTTTGAGGGACCAGGGCCATTCTGACGCCAGATTGGGTTGATGTCAAGAATAATTGTCAGAATCGTGATCAGGACCATCGATTACCCCTATAGGCAAACTTTCGGCTAAAAAAATTTTTTGGCTTTTTTGAGTCTGTGCATTGGGTTATGCTCAAGAGTTTCTTTGTTGAAGTCGTACTTTTGCTGGTTATCGAAACCCTCATTCAGCGGTACGGAGACAAAAAAACTGACAAACAACCAAAAAACGCCAAAACGAAAAAAAAAGAACAAAAATAGTACATCAATTCCTCCAGGTGCATTTGAAAAAGTGAAGAAATCGGATGAGTCTGTCCTCTTGGTAGAGGAGGACGACATCTTCGTTGAGCGGCCGTCGCGGAGGGGGGGGGGCGACATGTCCAGGATGGTTTTTCACTTGTTCTGCGGCCACCCATGCCCATGCCAAGTATGAATGGACCTTATGAGCACCAAATCTGCGATACGGCTGCCCGGCGGCCCACCACGTCATCGCTACGTCATCGCAGCTCCAAAGTTGTGGGTCTCCGGTCATCACTGTCGACCAAATGGTCGGCCTACAACTCAAAAAAGTCAAAATTTTTTTTGGCCGAAAGTTTGCCTATAGGGGTAATCGATGGTCCTGATCACAATTCTGACACTTATTCTTGACGTCAACCCAATCTGGCGTCAGAATGGCCCTGGTCCCTCAAACGAATGTACATGGCGACTTCAGTGGGAGAAAGACGTGGCTTCAAATTGGGGATAAATGGCACTAGAGCTGAAAGTCAATGCCATAGTCGTGGTCAGGACACCGAGTAACATATAACATTCAACTTTCAGAATGTTCTCGCTTAATGGTATGTGAAATCGAAATTGCTGAATTGGACCGACTACGGGGTATAACTATTTATTAGGATGTGCCTATAAATGGCAGATATCCGAGTAAAATTCATTTACAGACGTATATGGAAGCGACAACAAAGGAAAATACAAAATGCAAAAACGTGCAAGCTGAGGAGAGGCGAACCATCATCCCCCATCCCCACTGTCTGCTTGAAAACCCTCCACGCTATCCACTAGGCCATCCGATCGTTGGCGCAGCTACTACTTCGATTGCTTAAGAGCCCATTTCAACTAGTCGTCGACTCTTAACTACGTGCCACAAGTAAGACCCCATTGGCGACTACTTTTCTCATCGATACCAGTGCAACCTTTATAAGGACCCTATAGGCAGCTACTGGCCGAAGTTGCGAGTGATTTGGAGTCCATTCAGACTCAAAAACAGTTTGTTTCCATGAACGTCTTTTTCACTCCATTTCTGGCATTCCCAGAGGCGTTCAGGAAAAATGAACAAAAGTTTGGTACTCCATGCACGTGACCCCACATCATGCAAAAAACCGTTTTCAAAAAGCGCTCCACGTCCTGAACGACCTCCCTAGTAAGCGTTCCATTAGTCAGGAAAAACGCAATTTCTTGATGCGAATAACATTTTAGGTGTTGCTCATGCTGCAAAGTCCGAATAGAAGGTGATGGAGATGACAAAGGCTAGAAATGAAGAACAACGGGGTTGGCACATAAGTAATGCGTTTTTTTTTCAAGAAATTTCGTCGAAAAAGTGAAAAAAAATTTTGCGAGCAAGTTTGATATCATCTGATAGGAAACTTCTCGTACTATAAGAATATTGAAAGGGCTCCAGAAGAGAAATGATTTTTGTGAATTTTCTAGTCGTCGAAATTGAAAGTTAAGTCGGCGAAAATGAGCACCTTTGACAGCTGCCTCTATTTACGCTTATTCGAATATTCGAAGCGCTAAAATCGCTTAAACTGCTCTATAGATTTGCCATAGGTTGAGCTAGAAGTCCTAGCAAGAGGAACCTATTAGGACGCTTCACAACTGATTTCAAGAATTTCAAAGTTGGCAACCTTCATCTCGCAGATTTCGGACAGGGTCAAATGTCATCGCGTCGGTTCCACTTAAAATTTTATGCAAATAGTTGAAATGTTTCGCTAATGTTTTTTGTGTGCTCTGGTAGCAAATTTCGTGTTCTATAATACTGCAATGGTAATCTGTTTTTCATAGCTGTTTTCAGGTTAGTAGTACGGAATGCCAGGTCGATGAGAATCAGCATACTCAACTTCTTCTCCATGCCGCTTTCCACGGAAGCTTCAAAGCTCCTGTAGCAGCTCAATAGATTCGCCATGGTTTGAGTAAAGCATTGAGCTACATATCGTTGTATTGGGATGGCTCACAACTGATTATGAGAAAATCAAAACCGACAACGCTGACCTTGCAGACATCTGGTGGACCCATATCTCATGATTTTTTTGTTTTCCTGGTTAAATTTCAAGCACACTGCGTACAACACCATAAAAAATATAGATGTTTACAACAAACTGGTCAATAATATAATCTCCAATGTTTCTTGCGACCTCTTCCCACCGATCAGCCAGCTTTTCAATGCCTTCTTGGTGACTGACTGAGCTGGCTGATCAGTGGGAGGCTGATTCTCATCGACCTGACATTCCGTATAACCTGAAATTAATAGAAAGTAAACTGCTATGGAAAACAGATCTTCATTGTGGTTTATAGAGCACGAAATTTGCTATCAGAACATACAAAACACATTAGCGTAACATTCAACTATTTGCATAAAATTTCGAGTGGAACAGACGCGATGACTTATGACCCTGTCCGAAATCTGCGAGATGAAGGTTTGAGGAGGTAGAGATTTGAAATTCTTGAAATCAGTTGTGAAGCGTCCTAATAGGTTCCTCTTGTTAGGACTTCTAGCTCAACCTATGGCAAATCTATAGAGCAGTTTAAGCGATTTTAGCGCTTTAGACGTAAATAGAGGCAGCTGTCGAAGGTGCTCATTTTCGCCGACTTACCTTCAACTTCGACGACTAGAAAATTCAGAATCATATCTCATCTGGAGCTCTTTCAATATTCTTATAGTACGAGAAGTTTCCTATCACATGATATCAAACATGCTCGCAAAACTTTTCACTTTTTCGACGAAATTTCTAATCACTTATGTGCTAACCCAATAGATCTAAATAAAACAAAAATGAAAAACTCAAGGAAAAGCAAGTTAATTAAAATCGCGTGTAAATTTCTGCGATCCGGCATGAATGCGGCTCCAAAGCCATAGAAATACTTTAAATTAACGAGTGGGACGCTTAGGCCGTTTTTTTTCACCAGTCGGATCGGCCGACTTTGCCGGCCGATCCTCCTTCCGCGTGTGAAGAGGGTCCCGGTGAGAAGTTTTCTATGAGAGGGAGGGCCAATCGGATCGGCCGGCATCGCCGGGCGAATGGTCTGAAAAAATATTGCTTTGAGAATTACCGCACTTTCCCGTTTCACTTTGTATATACCCCCTAGAAAACAGTCATCAAAATTTTCTATGCTGCACTGGCCTTAGTAATGAAGAATCGAAGAATAGCTTATTGCTGACAGGTATACTCCCTACGGTTATCCCTCGCTAAATTCATCTGCCAAACCATTGCTCAGTTTCACTTTACTCCCCATTTCGTGGGGTCTCCATTTCGTGGGGTTTTGCGGGTGCTTTTTGAGGGATTTTGTCTTCGGCACTGTTCAGTTCGGCGAACGCCCACCCATCAGGGCTGTGCTTCATCGACTTCGTCCGCCAAGATTGCCTATCGTTTGCCACTTCTCCCACTCTCTGAGCTCTTTTAGAACCGAACTACGAATTTTTGAAATTTTTGTACCAAGCACCGCCCACCTATAGAACGCCGCGCCCAGAATGGATTTGTCTCACTCATTTCATCCGCCGACTGATTGCCTATTGTTTGCCACTTCTCCCACTCTCTGAGCTCTTTTAGAACCGAACTACGAATTTTCAAAATTTTTGTACCAAGCACCGTCCACCTATAGAACGCCCCGCCCGGAATGGGTTTGTCTTCATCTCGTTCGCCAACTGATTGCCTATCGTTTGCCACTTCTCCCACTCTCTGAGCTCTTTTAGAACCGAACTACGAATTTTTAAAATTTTTGTACGCACGCCCACCTGTAGAATGCCCCGTCCAGAATGGGTTTGCCTCGCTCATTTCGCCCCCCAACTAACGGCCTATCGTTTGCCACTTCTCCCACTCTCTGAGCTCTTTTAGAACCGAACTACGAATTTATAAAATTTTTGTACGCACGCCCACCTGTAGAACGCCGCGCCCAGAATGGATTTGTCTCACTCATTTCATCCGCCAACTAACTGCCTATCGTTTGCCACTTCTCCCACTCTCTGAGCTCTTTTAG